>JACXGI010000179.1:126370-175111 GCA_016801175.1 Esox masquinongy | reverse complement strand
AGAGACCATTTAAAGGCCTTTGCAGGTGTTTTGAGTTAATTAGCTGATTAGAGTGTGGCACCAGGTGTCTTCAATATTGAACCTTTTCACAATATTCTAATTTTCTGAGATACTGAATTTGGGGTTTTTATTAGTTGTCAGTTATAATCATCAAAATTAAAAGGAATAAACACTTGAAATATATCAGTCTGTGTGGAATCAATGTATACATTATATAAGTTTCACTTTTCGAATGGAATTACTGAATGAAAACAAATTTTTGATGATATTCTAATTATATGACCAGCACCTGTAGATTGATGGCAAAAGTTGTATTTAATCAATGAACTCTATAACACACTACAATCTGGAGAAATTAAAGTAGTCTGAATACTTTCCGCAGGCACAGTACATTTTAGCCTTTCCAACTTCTTTTATGGGACTTTCTTTAATTGGCTGTGCATGGCTCTGTAAAAGTAAGCTGCAGTGGAAATTGTCATAGAAACCTGGTTTCAATAACACTGAAATTGTATAACAAAAAAATAGTGTAAATCAGGATCATAAATTCACACATGTCGAAGAGCAGAAATTGAACAAAAAAATAAAATAAAAAAGGAATCTGCAAGAGCAACAGCATCAAGTTTCATAAATGTAGTGATTTACTGATGTTACTTTAAGTGTTGCAAGTTTCTATGGAAGAAATATCTAAATAATGGTCTCTCTCATCATCCATCTTACTGTATGGGCTATGATCACCACCTTGTGGCCAGAGACAACAATAACTTTCTTACTGTGGGCAACTTGCTCTTCACTCCTTTCCTTTATTCTACCTTTCCTCTCTCTTACCGTTCTCCCACTTTTCTTTCCTTAGTTTTTAGCCGGAGAGAGGGACTGCTAACTTACTTAAGGACTGCTAACTAGCGTTTTTTACAACACAAGTGCACTGCCCTTTAGTTACAAAGAATGGAAATGTGTCCTTTCTCCATTCTCAATAACCCTTGTAGGGCAGCAGGTAGTCTTCTTGTGATTAAATCTTTGGGCCATTAACTGAATCCTGAGATGACAAGGTTACAAAATAAATATCAGTCTGCTCTTAAGCAAGGCAAAAAAAATTATAATTTTATAAACCTCACACCACACCACTTGTGTGAATATGACTCCGTCAGGCCGATTGTTTAACTCCTGGTTGCAGCAGTGCCTGGGGATCCAACAGAGGTTGGCTGGAATTGGCTCCTTGCCACCAGGGGTGGATGT
Source organism: Esox masquinongy (assembly GCA_016801175.1). Classification (NCBI taxonomy): domain Eukaryota; kingdom Metazoa; phylum Chordata; class Actinopteri; order Esociformes; family Esocidae; genus Esox; species Esox masquinongy. The sequence continues at coordinate 173,878 of JACXGI010000179.1, read as the reverse complement.
TGAACAGGGCTGCCTTGTCTCATCACACCCTAGCATCCCCTCGTGGTTGGTCAGGCACCTGCGTGCATGAATGTGGTTGTTGGGCTGGGAACTTCCTGGTTGAGCAAACAGCGTGATACCAAACAGAACAGCTTGACGAGATGTGCATCGGAAGGCACGTCTCGAACTTCGACTCCCCACACCTGCTGGGGAGTTGTTGTACTGAGGCATGACCATAATCGTGAATTGGTAGGAACACCATAAAAAGAATTAAAGAGTGATATCAGCAACCTGTCGTTAAAATCTGACCTTGTGCTTTCCTGCTTGACCATATTATTCCTCTTGTCCCCCCCAGGTGCCAATAGAACTGAAGGCAGATGGCGTTTCAGAGAGCAGCAGCCCCACACTGGAACCAGAGATGCCTGGAGAGTGTTCACAGCAGTGAACACATAAACAGAAAGACTGGATGGAGGGAAGGGAGAAAATTACTGCCTTTTTTACAAGGGAGGGGAGGAATGTCACTTTTTGCACTTTGAAGAACTGGACAGGAAGATGGTTGGCCAAGGACTCGTCTGGTCACATACTGGCCATAACTGTTTGCTAACTGGATATAAAATAGACATAGACAGGTTTCAGACTTGTGCTGGGCATGAAATCATATTTTACTATCAATAATCATTTGGAGTATTGCTTTACCTTAAATAACAGTATTTCAATGTTTGGCTTGTTATCATTCGTTCTTACCGCCAGTAAGCGGATCCAAACCGTTAGAACTGCTAAATGCTAGCAAGGGGCTTTGGGTTCATGCATATACTTTTGAGCCATTAACAGGCCTTGAGAGGTAGTACTGGTGCAGAATGAGCTCACTGTCATGTACTTTCGTGCCCCAAATTATGATTGTAAGAAATTGACCCCCTGAAAGTCAAAACTGCCATCGAATCAATTGAAAACACTTGGTCATGAAGGAGAATATATACAAATACTTTGATATAGAGGAACATAAGTAAGTTATTCAAAGCATAAAAAGACAAACATGTGGTACAATCTGGAAATTAACACAAATGATCGAAGTAAATGTAGAAATGAATGAAAATGCTGACAATTATTTAAGGTATTTAAGGGAAGTATCATTGAAAAGTATAGAACAGTCAGAAGAGAGAATAGATTTGGACAGGATGGTCTGACTGAGGGACAACAATTCATTTTGTTTTGCTAATGGATTAACCTAACCTGGCGGCCTTTTCACTTTGGTATACAACACAACAACGTTACAGAACGTTCAATTACAAAATGTATTGTGTAATACTGATATGATTGTCCGTGAGAGTTGAGAGACATTCTGAGTACTTTGGGGATTTGTTTTAAGATGTTGCAAAGCCAGACATTTAAACCAGGGACTTGAGATGGCTGAAGAACTTGCCCAGGATTAGAGTTATTGAAGTCTTAGCTGCAGAGGGGATTTCCTACACTCTAAGGTTAGTCAAATCGCTAGCTAACATGCTCCTACAATTTGTGACAACTTAACCGCATGTTGCCAAATGTTACACAGTAGTATGCCACACTACTGCCAGCTGTCTAAACTAGAGAATTCGGTGCAGTACAACTTCCTAGTTAGAATGATGGCCATTCAACCAAATTCTCTGAAAGCTGGCACTAACTAGAAATATTTTACAGTATTAATGGCCATCTGTTGTCACTGATGTTCCGTTCTATAGCCATTTACAGAATTTCAAAGCTAGTGTTTGATTAACAAAATGTATGTTTAGTTGAGTACCACAATTGGGTAGATTCCTGGAAGTGCTCCTGCATATGTAATGAGTCTATCTTACATGAGACAAGACAACTAACTATGACATCACTAGAAAAAGTATTGTACTGAAGTATGTAGCGAACAGTATAGCCACAGATTTTTATTTTCAGTTGTAAACCAAGTGTACATCTTTAATACCAACTGGTTTTAAGTATTTTCTGCAGCTTTTCTTTTCAGTGTGACAGGGTTTTGCACTGTTTAGTATTCTTCTGAATACACTTGTGTTCAGTCAGTCAGGAGTGGGGTAAGAATACGTGCCCTCTGGATTTCTCAAGTTCTTTCAAAAGGCCTTACCAGGATGTATCTTGGTCCTGTCAGATCAAATGGCTGTCTACACATGAGTTAACTGTCATTTATTGTCCATCATGCGAAGTAATACACCTAACAACAACAAACTTTAGATTGGCTGTACTTTGCTTTCTAATGAATACTACTAAGCATTCTTTAAGGAGTGTGATGTTGCTTGGTGATAGTTTATTATTTTTCCATATTTGTACAATGTGCGCACTACTAATATTAACTCAATGTGAACAAGATACTGTATGAACAGAAAAGATATGCTGCAATGGACACTGTCTAAAGGTTTACAGATGTAAATTCTAGCTCATTACAGTAGAATATCGTTGTCTTTCAGTTGGCACATTGGGTGCAAAAAAGGCTCCTTAGAAAACTTGAAGAATATTAAAAGTCTGTTAGCAGAGGGAATTTTACACTTGAAAGCGCAATAAAACTAACGCAAATGTACTGTTAAGAGGAATTTCTGTATTTTATAAATATGAATAGTTAATTGTTTTATTCTAGAGGCTAAACAGGTTCTGGAATATTGTCATAAATGACAATCTTTCTATATTTTTGACACAATTTACACATAGAGCAAATTGAGTGGAATTATAGAAAATAGGTCAGTTTATAATAGTTTTTCATAGAGAAAAAAACTAAATGCATGTTGATAGCAGGTTATGTCCAGATCTGGTTGGAAAACTAGTCTGAACAATTATAAACAACAGAATATTTGAATTATTTAACAACACTGAGATATCTATGTTGAGGTATTCGATTTACTGTTTTTTTTTTATAAGCACAGTACATTTCAATGGTTTAAAAAAAGTGAACTTCTTAGGGGGAAACATTATGCATGTACAGTCATGATAATAACAAATCATGTAATCTGACAATGTAAACTTTTCTTCTTCATGACATTTTGATTAAATGGTTGGGTTGTGCTAAAAAATATGCATTTTGGGAGATGGGATCATCCTGTTCAGTAACATTGCTTTGTGTTATGTACATAGCAACTGTTTAAATCATTAGCTGCAATAATAAATTGATAAGATCTGTTCTTTTGACAGATCCAACTGGAGTACTTAAGACGGGTTAAGAGGTATATTTGATAAAAATGTTGGTACTTCAAACACAATTAAATATATTTTTCTCGACTATTGCTTTTTTACTTATCTGTACTTAACTCAAGAAGAATTGGCTTTCTTCATGAAAATTTGCAAAAGTGAATGCAAACCAGCAAAGGAAACCAGGCAAGCCTAGTTCAGCCGGCCCGCAATTAAAAGTAATAAAATGTTGTTGCCTTCACTGGACTTGAATCCAGGTGTCCCACGTGAGAGGCGCTGTCCTTAACCACTACAACACGGTGCTATACGTTTACCCAGTGACGGTATAGCATCTCGACATTAGATAATTCTATCATGCATTAACATCATGCCAATTTTGAATATTTCACAAGATACCATTAAGCATTGTGTTAAACTGACTAACGTTTCTTATTAAGTTTACCTCCACTACAAATAGCATCTCTAAAATGTTTAACTTTTGCTACTAGCCGTTTTAACCGCTTATTAGCCAGCAATAGGCTTACTAGTATCTACTAACTTACTACTTGGAATGGTCATAAGAATTGAGCAATTGCTAGCGGGAGTGAAGATGACCTATACACTGCCAAAGCTATTACATTTCATGACACAAAAATTATTCGTTTTTCTTTCACTCGTGAATGACATTGATACAATAACTATCAATATAGGTGACGATAACTAACTTTTTCGTCAACTGAAAAGACGAGAGAATCACGGAAACCCCCACTGTTTTACTGCCCAAGGGGTTTTCATCTAGCCTATATTAACCCCCAAAACATGCACGGATTCGAACTTCGAAAGTCCACCAGAAATAGTCGCAATATCACCGTAAACACGTTTATTTTAGGCTTGCTACAACGTAGCTACTGAAGATTATATCCAGATATTTGTTTTGTCTATCCGGAACAAATCCTAATGCATAATTTGGTTAGAGTGTGACGAGAATCGAATGCGGGACCTATTATTTGCAGGTCCGCGTCTCTAACCACTACGCCATTTAACAAGAGCCCACCCACCTTACATTTTTATTTCAACACTATAATTTCTCAATGCATTTTACTGAGTTTTGGCACCCTGGAGAATTTTTAAAATAAAAACCAAGCAAAGTGGCATTGTTATGAAATTCTATGCATTTAATTTGGTCTCAGACTCCAGGAACTGTATTGATAAGTGTCATCTGTTCCTGTTTCCCTGTGGTATAAATATAAGGTTGCATGAATATAAAATCCCTTTGTCATCCATCAACATGGGTAAAACCGAAGAGCTTTCAGCTGAAAGGAGACAGATGGTTGCTGACCTACGAAGATCAAGTAGTGATGGTGTGGTGAGGCTTCATGAAGAGCTTTGGCTTCCCATCCAATTGTATTGCACATTACTCAAGGTCTAATGCAATGCAGTGTACACTATTGACACCTGCTGGTAAAAATAATTGAGCGCACTGAAAACATTATAGTTCAGGTGCAACATGATGTAGTGCAGAAACATTACTGATGTAGCCATACTTACTGTGTTAACAAAATGAGTTTTCTCGTGTTATCACTTAATATAATCAAAACCTGAAATCAGTTAACATTGGTCCAGGTGTGTTGTTGTTGCAATTATTTCCTATGAAAATAAATGATACAATGTATTGCTGAAAAAATAATAAACCTATTACTTTTAAAATATTTTGACAAAAAATTTGGGAAAACAGGAAGATTGAAACAAAGAGGGAGACCATTTGTGTGGAGTTCAATTGGGGATCTTTAATTTGGGACTGAGATTGCTCTGGTAACTTTGCATCAACCAGCTTCAACAACCGATGACAACCCATGACATAATCTGAGTTTCGCTTCCTTAAATCTACAACTGAATCACAAAGCAAACCTCTCACATGGTTCCACAATGAACAAGGCCTTGTCTGTCATCGATAATGTGCTTCTCTTAAAAAGATGCAAGCCTAAAAGCGACGCCTTGGCGGAAACTGGCTTTATGTACTCAACACATGCCTCGTAGCCTTGGTATCAAGTGTAACATCACTAAAATCTGATAAAGGATATAAAAAATACATAAACAGTTGAAAAATACCAATTAGGACAGTCTGGGAAATAAAAACTTCTGGAACTGTTGTTGTTTTATATACATGGATGTGCACTACACAAACAAAATATTATGGTGGCACAGAGTTGTGAACAGAGTTGTGGACACATTTGGATCTAAAGATCGAAGCACTAAGTAACAGAAAAATTTAACATTGCAAATCACCTATTCACTTACAGGAGCTTCTTTCAGATGAACGAGTTATTTTCAAGGTATCAAACACAACCAAACATGCTGCCAAATGAATAGGCTTCAATACAATTTGTGGAGACGACTTCAATGTAGAAATTAAACGTCCTGAAGCGTAGACTTTAGAGCGGCCAAGTAATTCATAGGAATTACTGAGCCCAAACCAACCCTGAACTTTGCCAAGCGTTATTGGAACTACAACTTCACTTGTGTTGTGGTCAGATGAGACAAAAATGAAACTTTTTTGGCCATGCACACCATCTGCGTGTTTGGCGACAAAACTTGACTGTATACAAGGAAAAGCCTCTGATACCCACTGTAAAATAAGGTGTTGGATCATTGACGCTTTGGGGCTGGTTGTGACTAGTGGCTCAGGGGCTCTTGTTAAGATTGATGGCATTGATCGAAATTAATGTCATGATCAACACAGAAATGGTTGCAGGACCACAAAATCAAGGTTTTACAATGGTCATCACACGGTTTCCGAACTTGAATCCAACTCAAAATCTGTAGTCTTAATTGAAGAGGGCAGCAAGACTATCAAGGATCTTGAAATGTGCTGCATGGAGTGGTCTAACATCCCTCTAAAAATGTGCGCCAACCTCGTCAGACTTTACAGGAACAGTCTCAGTACTGTTATCCACTCCAGGGGAAAAATATTTATTTTAGGGGTGCCAATAATTCTGAAACCTATATCCTTCTACCCATTAAAATGTTTTGTGTTTGAGAAATTATTGTGTTGAAATAAAAGTATATGGCTACCCCGTCAGGTTCAGCCAAAATTTGACTCATTGTGTTTAATTTTTGCATAAACCTTTGCCCAGATTCATAGGTTGCCAATACATCTTGAGTAGACTGTATATACAGGACACCATGCAAAAACCACAATCTCACTAATGACCAACTGATCATTAAAATACACACTGGATCCCTTCAGGTGATCTTGCTTTTTCTCTTCTTGTTTTGTTGTCTTTGTTGCACTGTACCTCACATAAGCTGACCAGCACCTCACCCATCTTCTCCTCTGGTTCCAGTGAAATGCAAAATATATCATTTCAATTACAAAAACTTGCAAGAAATAAATTAAAAAGCGATTTCATATTTCTAACATCAATTCAACATTCCCAAACTGGGTTGTTCACCACAGATTCAGACTTTATCCTGACCGAAGACATTGTGGTCTTCATGAAAGGTTATGGAACCCAGTTTAACTAATGTATGAATATACAGCTCCGGAAAAAATTAAGAGACCACTGCACCTTTTTCTTTCCTTTCCAAAAAAGTCAACGAGGAACAGAAGGGTTAAAATTAAGAGACCACTGCAAATTGAACGCTTCTGTTCCTCACTCAAAACTTTCCTTTTCAACTTTTTTGGAAAGGAAAGAAAAAGGTGCAGTGGTCTCTTAATTTTTTCCGGAGCTGTAATCTATGAATGCAACCTATCTTTGCTACTGTTGTAATACATACTAGAGCTTGAAAACTCCATGGGTCCCTCATGTTAGACAACCTTCTCCTTGGTGTCTCTACACTCTCTGCCTCTGTGGAGTTCCAGGACTTGAGAACCCTTGGCACTTCCTTCCCCCAGCGGTGCTGCTCATCATGGCCTGTGCTCCTCGGTAGAGCTGGGCCTGGCGTTGACAAAGACCCACGCGCCTCAGCAGCATCAAGACATCACCGTGGAAGGCCCGCGTCAGGATGCCATACAGGAATGGGTTGGCACATGAGTTCAACGGGTAAAACAACACCAGCAGTAACTGGAGGAAGATATGGACCAATAAGATGAGTCAGTGAATAAAGATAATTGGACAATGGTAGAGAATTAGAAAAATGATCACAATGATTATTAGAGGATAGATGACGATGAAAAGTAAGTAAATGAAAATCAGGATGATGAGAGGATAGAATGAAGGAGAGGTGAAAGGTGCCTCAAGATCATGATGATAATCGGAGGATGCATGAAGATGATGAGGACGGGTGAAGATGATGAAGAGGTGATATTTAGATAAAGAGAGGGGTGACATGGAGAACCTTAGAGTCGGTGACGGTGATGAGTGGGCGGTGCAGCACAGCGGAAAGGCCAAAGAAGGAGATGGGACCCAGACACAAGAAGTTGGTGAAGATGAGCACAGCCATGCGCTTGGCCATGTTGGCGTCCCCTTGGCTGGAAAGGTGCTGCGGGTTGTGCACCATGCAATAGATGTGCACATAGCACATGCACACCACCGCAAATGCCAGTATATTCAGCACCAGCAGGGTTACCACGTAGACTGTTGCGGCGGTCGAGTCTGTGTCCATGGGCAGACAGATGCTAACCCTCTGGTAGCTGCTAACACCAGCTAGTGGTAGTATGGCTAGCACCAAGCACAGCAACCAACCGGCTAGCATTAGCACGGCAACGTGGCGTAGTCGCAATTTCCTTTCGGGCCTCATAGCAACCGTGATGGCATGCCAGCGCTGGAGAGTAATGGCGGTCAGCGTGTACACTGACAGCTCGCAGGCGAATACTGTGAGCGCCCCGGCCAGTTGACACCCGGTGCCAGTCTGCCAGTCGATGGCGTAGTGGTGGTACTGGGAGCGCGTATAGAGGTCCACGGATGCGATGAGCAGAAGGTACGTGCCCATGCAGAAGTCCGCCAAGGCCAGATTGCACAGGAGGAAGCGAGTAATGGTCAGTTTGAAATGGCTGGTAAGCATGATGAATAGGACCAGGAGGTTAGCTAGGACGGCTAAAAGGCTGACAAGCCAGACGGACACCCGCAGGAACCCCAGGCTCATCACATCTTCGCAGGGGTTGAAAGCATCAGGTAGAGGGGTGCAGGGTACACTCTGGTCCTCCAGGTCATCGTCACACAGGGTGTAGTCGAAACCTTCGTCGGGGCCTTCCGTGGGGAACACTATGTAAAGGCCATCACTAAAGCACTTGCCTGATGGGGAACAACTGTAACTATTGGAGTAGTACTGGTTGTCACGGGGGTAGAACCTACTGCCGGTCGGGTCGGAGTCAAGGGGGGAGGGGCTGCGCCACTCGTAGGCCTCATGGGTGGTCCCAGAAGACCTCTTGGATCGCTGACGTCTGGCAGAGCGGGTCAGGTTGCAGATGACCGACTCTACGTGTCTACAATATTGAATGCATCCACGTGAGCATGGACGCAGAGGAACAAGCTAATAGGTTAAATAAGTGCCTTCACTCAGCCAACAATTACTGTGCACTGTAAACATGTTGATCGCAAAATATACAGTACTGTTTATGCATTAATTCACTATGAAACTCAATCAATCCAGGATAAAGAGCCACAAAAAGGACATTTTCAGCAACATTTTGTTATGGGAAAATATATCGTGTCAAATTGACCTGAAACATAAAAGGTGTATACACGAAACAGAAAAAGGGAAAGGTTTAAGTCATGAATTCCTGAAGTATCTCTGTTTAAGGCTCTGTAGTGGTGACTGAGCTGGCGATTCACTTCTCATCAGAACCGGTTAATGAGCAGAATTAGAGAGGCTGGTGGCTGAGGTTCGTGCCCCTCCTCAACCAACTATCTGTGTCCGCCCTCTGTCTCCCTCTCCTGCCCGTCCCCCTAGCCTCCTTTAACCACTGCCCTGTCATTAAAAAGTACATTTAAAAGACCAAATCCACAGGATAGCGCTGCAGGAACAGGGTTAGGCCCTACATTTTAGGAAAACACGACATACATTGACTTCTAAGATCAAAGAATATGTACTGCAACAATATTTGAAGAGGATAATACAAACGGAGACAAGCTTTTTTGGGTATCTTTCCCCTTCTTACCCTCTTTTCCTCTTCAGTTTGCTCAGCCCACAGCAGTGACTTGGGTAGGTGAGCTCGGCGCTCTGTAGATGCTGGAAGGCCCTCAGTGGAGGTAGTTTCTTGAGGGACCAAGTGTTTTTAGCCCTCAGTTTTTCAATGGCCTCCAGTCCCATTGTGGGTAAGGAGCTCACTCTCGACTCAGAAATGTCTCTGAGAGGGAACAGAAGAGGGTGGTGGAATTCACTTTCTGAGCTCACAACAATACCCAACTACTGTGACAAAATAATGTTATTTTCTGCACTTTTGAATGAAAAACATGTTTTGACGAGTTTATTGAAAAGGCTACAAAAAGGGTGAACTTTGACACGGTTGCATGTCTTCTTTTACGTGTGTAATTTATTCATGAAGTGGCACTTGAAGAGTAAAAGCCTTTCACTCACAAAAGAGTTGGCCCGCTGATCACTCCAAAAAATGTCCTCTCATCTAAACATACCAGAGCCAAGTTCTTATTCAGGAACCTGAAGAGAGCAGAATGAAGAAAAGAGAGGAACCAGAATGGAAGACAGTCAGTGAGGGGCTGGATGTAACTGTTTGCTGCTCTTTGATGCCTGTAATCAGGGTTGCGGTCAGGATTTTGTACAGTGGGGGAAAATTAGATGTCATTCACAATTCAGCATTCAAACTATTCCTGGCATTGATTGTTCTGACAATTGTGCTGGGCCTCTCAAATTTCCACTCAGATGCTGCCTTTATACCTTCATGTGGGAGGTGGGAATTTACTAGCGGTAAAGTCCTACATTTTGTTTTGGACTTGTTGAGAAATGCAGCTTGGCTAATGTCCATTAAGCCTCCAGTTGACAGAACTTTGCTCTCACAAATTGGCCAATTATTGGGCAATATTCAGCGAGGTATGTAAATATAAGTTTCTCCCTATATTAACCAACCCTATATTTTCACCTTAACTGTACTTTTTAAATTATTTTAAATTGACGTTCTAATTACTTGCATTTGCTTTCATCCTAGTATTTTTGGCAGTCATCTTTGCTGAATGAAGCCACTCTCTCCAGCCTTGAGTCGCAGTGTAGATATGATTCGTCATCACCCAGTAGTGGCTGCTTCAAATTTGCAATAATAATAAATAATTTCCAGAAGAGTTTAACCTTTTCTATTGTTCATCCAGTATGATTTGTGCCAAATCATAATCTCCTACAAATTACACTATGTCCCCTTTTAATATGAACTACATCTGTCTATTGTAAATATAGTATGCACGTATAGCTATTATTCTTGCAAAACAAATTCTAGAGTAAAAAGAAAGAAAAACCATTAAGAGATTATAAGGTAACATCAAAGGTCACCTTGTGGGAGAATTAAGCAGGTGCTCAGGATGATAGATGAGTTTCCTCATTATTAATTACTCTTAATTAGCTGTTAAGTGAATTTGTGATTATTTCCCACATCAGACTTTTGACTCTAAAGGGACAGTGTCTGTGACATGCTAAGCTAGTTATTTTCTGTTTGGTTTTCACATAAATAAACCTCAAACAAAACAGAGAGAAATTGAATACTTAATACTACAAGTAGCATTAGCCCATGACGAATAACAAAAGAAAATGACAATAACACGGATAGTTATGCAGATAATTTGGCCAAGCATCCCACCTGTCACTAACAAAAAGGATGCAGTCACCTTTTTCTCATAACAATGAAACAAAAAGGGGGTGAGAAGTAGGTGGCTGTGGCACCAGGAGATCTCTTATAGCAGAGAATGGCCCTGAACGGTTGAAGGATTTGTCTGATTAAGTTTGGCTGGTGTGCATTTCAAAATGACAATATTCTGAAAAGCCTTAGTCCAACAAATATGAAATGTAGGCCCTTGATTCTACCACAATGATAAAAAAGTATACTTACTGCCATCTGGCTAAAAGAGTCTGGCTAAAAGCACATGAGTCAAATTATAATGATGATTCATTGATAAGGATGTAACACTGACACTCATCAGTCTTGACAGTACAGAGCATAATCATGTCACTCTAAAATGTGTATAATATAACAATCCCAAAATGCATGCATAATGGCACATCCAGCATTATTCGTATGAATGTGCAGTTTTATTTTTTAAATTATTTTTTAATCCAAAAACAAAATTCTACATAGCTAAATTCACTTCAGACGTGTAGAAGGAACCGATATACGGATCACTGAAATGAAATGTTAACCCTAGGCATGGTAATCATTTTCACAGTGGCAACTCTGACCTGTAATGATATAGTTCAACTAAACCTCCAATTCAAATCCTCATTGATTTATTGCAAATTATGACAAAAGTTGGCTATAACTATTTGATGCTGTAGAACGTATTTTAACCAAAATTGGTTCTAAAGACCCTGACATAGCATTATTAGCTGCTTTGTTTAAATAACAAAGTGGCTAAGGACAGAGAGAACAGTAGTGGGGACGGCCTTGTTTAGATCCACGCTGTAATAGAAACAAACTGGCAGGTGCAACTGTCACCTAAGTAGTGAGGTATTATATAATGTTTTTATCATTTAGATGAATCTAGGATCCGAATTACTCAGAAACAATCCAGACGGTTTCATGTGTTTTCAGTATTTAGTGACATTAAGGCGCAGACTGTAAGCAATGTCACAGTATGCAGTTCTCAGGCAATGTCCCTTTACCAAAACCAGTATGGTCATGACTCAGTAAAAACATCAGAAGTTCAATTCGTGTGGCCAATTCTTTTGCATACAGCTCAGCGTCATTACAAACAAGAGGCAGGCTGTTAACTCAAGCATTTATTTTCCCTTTTCAATACCAGTAAATAAAACTTTTGGTCCCTGTGGAACAACTGATGCATAATAAAGGAGTCCAGAATCAGATTTTTGTCACTCTTAATAGAGTAATACAGCATAGGGGGGAATCTTATCAGGGCCTTCTATTTTTTTAAAGGTCCTACTATTCTCACACTGCTCCTTGTTGATAAGCAAAAAAACACTTGTAATGTTGGTTTATCAGGGGGATAAACCCCTGGTTTGACAATAGAGAATTGGTGATATAGCATTGCTTTAAATGTGATTCCTCAATCCTCTCTCCCTGTTGAATGAAAAGCCTATTGACAAGCTATAGTATCCTGTACTAACAAGACAGCATTTACTTTGAAGGCACATTACATCCAGTACTGCCTAATTAATAATACATACTGTTAGTCCACAGTCAGGGCAGTTCAATCATGTTAATTAAAGCAAGCATTTCTCCAGCCCCATCCCTCAGCCTATTCTATCAGCTGAACTATTGTTACTTGGCTTCATGCTAGTTAGCAATGTAGTTTAGTTCCCAGTGTCGACCATTCCAAGGCCCAGTTAAAGTTTTAATAATTTTAAGCAAAATGTTATCAATCAGGTGAACTTTTTCTTCTGCAATCAGAATCAAAATATTACAGCAATTGGAAAAGGGATTGAAGAGATGTGTGTTAGAGTGTTAGGCTTTAACAAATCAACATACACTTCATCCAGTCTGGTTCCATTGAAGGCGTAGGGTTGGATGTCCGTCAGGCCATTGCTGTTCAGACTCCTGTTGAACAACACATAGGATTGCTTTAAGTTACAGAGATACACCACCTTCTTCTCAACTTCGTAATTTCTTCTGTTACACAGCCATCTGGCCAGAGATACATTCTATGCCTAGATACTGTAGGTTGCCCTGACTGCCCCACTTTATATAACAGTGATACTCTGATATAGTATGTGATTTCACTCACAAGAGTAGGGTTGTTTACTTAGTATGTTAGCAATCCTGTGATAATCAAATAGGCCACGCTGAAATGACAAGCATAGGATGATATGCACAGCAGAAGAAAACACTAGGCTCATAACCAAAGAAAGCTGTTCACTCCTCACAAGTTGATTTCAGTCTCTGAGATCCCATTGAATGAGTTGGCAGGTATGACTTTGATGAAGAGGTTGTCTACTATTTCCCTGGAAGAGTGAGAGACATGAAAAAGAGACAGGAATATATTTATACACAGTCTGTCTGTGAAATACTGTTCACCTGTCTTTATTCAGGCAACAACACAGCAGCATCGCATTGTAAACAGCATTTTATCACTGGATCAACTACAGTTGCTACCAGAGAACATCAGACAGCCAGCGAAGCACTTTCCTTCAACATCTCCATGGTGATGGTGATCAGACAGTGACAGAGATACTACTGGCCTATCTCTGACACAATCAACAGTCTCCATTGCCTCAATCGGTTGCAGTAGCAAGACATGGTGGAAGGAGACAGTGTGACTGCCAAGAGGACTAAGTGTTTTATCTTAGTGTTCCATCTTATAGCAGCGTTCTCTCCCTCTCTCGAACACCACATGGTTTTGGAGTTGTCCTCGTTCTACCCACGCAAGCCTGAACTCTTCTGGGATTTCTGATGACAATTCCGGCCAGACGGGTGCCTAAGTCATCAAGTTTTTTTTTTTTTGCTCTACGTCTTATTGTGTCGAGGGCAGCACATGTGAATCCTCTCCTGAAAGTGCCGGTAGGGCCGTGTTTCCCAATCCTGGTCCGGAGGACTCCAAGGGGTGCACGTTTTTCTTTTTGCCCTAGCACTCAAACACCTGATTCAAATTAAAGACTTGATGATATGTGGATTACGTCAACCAAAGGTGTAAGTAATAGGGCAACATTTGAATCTGGTGTGTGAGTGCTTGGGCAAAAACGTTCACCTCTTTGGGTCCCGAGGACAAGGATTCAGACACACTGCGGTAGGGTGTTAGTATTCTTGTCTATAACCAGGCTTCACTAATGCACAAACATCCAGATGTACAAACAAGCAGTACACTTACAGGATGAATTCGTCGCTCATAGAGCGGATCTGGCCCAGGGTAGGGAAGGTCACCAGGCCAGTGTTGAAGATCCCCCTGCAATGGAACATATAACGATCTACCTCAGGGCTATGTCTGGGTGCCAGTCAGTTCATCTTTATGGTATCGCCATTTTACAAATGATACTGAATTAGGAAACAGCACAGACAGATGTGGATCCAGGATAGGTAAGGTTGATCATTGGGTGAAACTGGTATTCCAGGGCTAAAGCAAAAAATGATCTAAGAGGGATTTCACCGATATTTAACAACTTTATTATTCATCATCTTCAGATCCATATTCACCCTTTTCCAATAGATGAAAACAGTGATGTTTTAGAATTGTCTATAGGCAATCAGAATTTTCTATCTACAATTTTGGGCCTCGAAATTCATTATACTTAACAATAGATTATTGAAAAACAAGTATGAATACCTTGTGAGTTTATTTTACTTTTGTACCCAAAAAACCCAAAAAGTATTGGCTTGTTTCACATGAACTGAATGTACACTAACATCCTACAGTGGCAAAAGATGGTTAAGACTATTATGTTCATGTCTTTCTCAGTCCTTGCATCCATAACATTGTCAATGAATGTCTGAGTGGTTCAACATTTCCCCAGCCCCATCCTTCAGCTTTTTAAGAAACAAGGCAAAGTAATGCTTTGTTATTGTTTCAACTGCTAATTCACACATTAAGAGTGCCAAAAATATGAAGTACATGCATTCCATTGGTTTCAACCTAGCCTTCTAATATTTTATTTTTAATAGGAAGTCATGTTAAAGAATTTACCCAGGTGCATGATCTGTAGTCCAAAAGCAGCCATGACATATTTTATGTTCTCAGTCAACTTACATACCCAGTAGTAAATAATACGGGTAAATACAATGAAAGATTTCTGCCCCCACTTACAGGTACTTTAAGTTTGGAAGGTCCTTGAAAGCCTCTGGGTCAATATATGACAGGCTTCTGATACTCCTTATTTCTCTGACACAAACACACACAAAGACAGCAAAATAAATATAATGTACATTTTTACATAACAATATTTTTTCCTGCCTCTTATACTGATTTTTCCTGGTTTGCCCATTACAGCGAGAGCCATAGTTAACATCATTTTAAATTACCATAAATGAAATAAAGTTATTAGTCAAATAAAAAAATAGACAAAAAACTGATGCAGATGCTCAATGAATTAGCCCTCTCTTGTTTGTGGAAATGAATGCAACCAAAAGATACAAGTTTTTGCAGTACTTTCAAATTGAATACCTATAATTCTACAGAATCTGAATCATCCTGAATTCAGTAAGTTCATGTACCCAGAATTATAATTGGAGTAATGGTGCAATGAATAGTAATCAACGCATAGGGACAGAAAACGCCAAAGTAGGGGGGCAGACACCGTTGAGCTTTTTAAATGCTTTTAAGCTTGGTGATTGGTTTGGTCATCCTCTGTGTTTTATGTTCATTTATTCATTCTTGTTTTATTGTTTTATCTTAAATTAATGTTGCCAATTTAAATGAAATTTGAAGTTTGATTCAATATTTGAGTGACTCAACAAAATCCTATAATGATTCATTCTGTTGATTTACCATGTAATTTACATTTCTGTGTCTAATCCTTTTATTTTCATTCAGCAGTTGTTCATTTGGTCATCACCTTTTTCAGCTCCAAACCACATAGATGGACATTGGTCGGAAGCAAACCCGTATCTGAGCTTTTGGTGTCAGTGTTCGCTACACTGTGTAAACCTAAGCTGAGGTACATCTATTTCCAGACGTTTAGCCTATTAACAATTATTTTTGAAGACTTGAGAAAATCTAGTAGGGCGGCCAGCCTACTTACATGTGGATGGATTTGGGTAGGTTGTGAAAAGAGTGCCTCTCCAGTCTGCTCAGATTTTCATCATCTGAGATGTAACTGAAAAGATATAGACAAGGATAAAGAAAAACTGGTTACAAGACAACATGTGGACCACAGGAAGTGTTTCTTGCTGACAGCTAATGGAATTCTAATAAAAAACTTAACAACACAGCAATAAACTATGCAAATTAAAAAAGTACAGTCCTCTACACACAAAGCACAAACTCTAGAACTTAATTCAATCTCTAAATTAATGAATCCTATGCTATAGCTCTCCTGTAGGTCTTATGGAAATGTACGGGATGTACTGCAGTTTATACAACGACGCCAGGCTTCACTACATTCTCATTTGCATTTGGTATATTTTACAAACAGTAACCTACATGTGGGAGATGTTTACCAGGTTCGCGAAGGCATCCTGAGGTATGGAGGATAGTCTTGTCCCCACAAGCCACCTGTTGTTAAAATACATAACACATTGTATTGTATAGCGCTGGACGTTTTATTTGTTTTGTGCGTGTAACACTATGAAGGATAATCTGCTAACAGAAAAAAACAATGCCTTCACCTGGTCAATCTACAGACGCTATGTGGATAAAAAATGATATGATATTATTGTCGAGAGAGAGAATAAGCTCTTACAATATGTGACTAGGATCAATAAGTAGTGTCGACAATTTCAATTACCGCAAAAAAGCTTCGCAATTCCTAGACTGCAAGTTTAAATTAAAACATCACAACATGTAGGCTATTAATACGTAATACCCAATTACGATTCTTTAAAAGCCCATCTATTTTACTGCATTATTTAACCAGACTCATTTCGACAGTGTCACAGGGAAGATAAAACAAAAAATACCAACAACTTCAGAACTTACAACTGTTTGGTGCTGGGATGGAATGCAGGCAAGACATCATTGTCGAAGCATGACACTGTATGTGTAATGTCCCATTTGGTGCAGTCGCAAGATGATGGGCAAATGTGCAAAATATCGGTTTTCACCAGTGAAGTGAAAAAAAGTAAAAGAAATCGAAAATGAAGATTCATTTTCAATATTATATGTGGAGGTCCTCTGTACTAGTAAAATACTGACATTTAATGCATATTTGGCGCACTGCAGTTCATCCAGTGTCGAGATATTAAAAAATAGTTTTTCAAAGGTGTATTTGCCCGTATAGCGCGATTCGAATCTCATCTGTGTCCTCCGCGTTAAACCGACTGAGCAGTACAACACTGCAACGCGGACACAACACTGAGTGAAGCGTTGTGGCCGCGTTCCAGTAATACAATTAATCTTGGGTGCGTTGAAGAAGTCGAATAGCAAGCCATCAGGATCGAGAGTAACTTCTATCATTTGCGTATCTAACACATGTGAGTCTACATCCGGACAAAAAATGCCAAAACCTTTCCCTACTGTAAATCATAAACTGTTTATTTTCACTGACCAATAGGCCTACAGACTACAGTAGACTACAGAAGCAACATGCATTGTTTTTAATTACATACAGTGCCCTCCAGAAATATTGGGACAGTGACACATTTTCTTAGTCAGAAAGTTTGGATTTGAAGTAAAAAAATTACTATGTGGTCAAAGGATAGATTCTGTTAGATTTTACCTGAAAACAGCAGTTTGGAACATCATTGAAAAGAAGTAAAGCTGTAGTGCGCTTTGCATTCGCCAACAGCCAGTTAGATCAAGAAAGACCACTACAGTGGATGAGAGAAGAAAGCTTACCATAACAGAAAAAACAATTGCCTGATGGATTAGGAACACTCTCCAGGAAATTGGCATGGATGTGTAAGCCACAACCATCCGCAGAAGACTTCGCTAGCAGAACTATACTGCAAGGTTGAATCTACTAGTCAGCTTTTAAAACAGGTTGGCAAGTATAGTACCTAACATAGCCTGCAAAGGGTTCTCAGCAAATCACCTATAAAATATGGTGAATGGAGTGTTATGGCGTGGGTATGTCTGGCTACAACTGGAATTGGCTCACTTGTGTTCATAATAGGGCTGTCACGATATCAGATTTTCACTACACGATTATCGTGGCCAAAAGAATTCACAGTAACAATATTATCGCGGTGTCCATAGAAAATGTGAAGAAAAAAATGCTGTCAGTCAAATTCATCTTCAACTTTGTTTAATGTGTTTTTCTTCTCTTTTTTGGCAAATGAATTACACTCAAAATAAGAATGTATGGATGTGGAGAGAATCTGTAACCATAACTGTACAAACAAAAAAATAAAAGCATACAAAAAAAACAATTACACTCAATGGATAGTGAAAAGGCAACCAGATGAACTGATAAACAAAAGATCCACAAGGCCTAATATTGAGAGGAGTTTTTGGAAAAATACAAAACATTTTCCCCTTATGAATAGGCTACGAAAAGGCATTAGTTCAAACACTAGTGTATAGAGTGGATATAAAAAGTCTACACACCTCTGTTAAAATGCCAGGTTTTTGTGATGTAAAAGAACGAGACAAAGATAAATCATGTCAAAACTTTTTCCACTTTTAATGTGACCTATAATGTGAACAATGCAATTGAAAAACAAACTGAAATCTTCGATGGGGAAAAATGAAAAATAAAAACCTTACAAAAACCTGGTTGCATAAGTGTGCACACCCTCTTATAACTGGGGATGTGCCTGTGTTCAGAATCACATTCTAGCTCATGTTAAATAGAAGTCATTACACACCTGCCATCATTAAAAGTAACTCTGATTAATCACAAATAAAGTTCAGCTGTTCTAGTAGGATTTTCCTGAAATTTTCTTAGTTGCAGCTCAGAGCAAAAGCCATGGTCCGCAGAGAGGTTCCAAAGCATCAGAGGGATCTCATTGTTGAAAGATATCAGTCAGGAGAAGGGCACAAAATAGATTATAGGTAGGTATACCATGGAACACAGTGAAGACAGTCATCATCAAGTGGAGAAAATATGGCATAACAGAGACATTACCAAGAACTGGACATCCCTCTAAAATTGATGAAAAGACGAGAAGAAAACTGGCCAGGGAGGCTTCCAAGAGGCCTACAGCAACATTAAAGGAACTGCAGGAATTTCTGGCAAGTACTGGCTGTGTGCTACATGTGACAACAATCTCCCGTATTCTTCATATGAATGGGCTATGGGGTAGGGTGGTAAGACGGATGACTTTTCTTACAAAGAAAAACATCCAAGCCCGGCAAAAACATCCAAGTTTGCAAAAACAAACATCAAGTCTCCCAAAAGCACATGGGAAAATTTGTTATGGTCTGATGAAACCAAGGTTGAACTTTTTGGCCATAATTCCAAAAGGTATGTTTGGCACAAAAACAACATTGCACATCACCCGAAGAACACCATACCCACAGTGAAGCATGGTGGTGGCAGCATCATGCTTTGGGGCTGTTTTTCTTCAGCTGGAACCGGGGCCTTAGTCAGGGTGGAGGGAATTATGAACTGTTCCAAATACCAGGCAATTTTGGCAGAAAACCTTCAGGCATCCGTTAGAAAGCTGAAGATGAAGAGGAAGTTCACGATTCAGCATGACAACGACCCAAAGCACACATCCAAATCCACAAAAGCATGGCTTCACCAGAAGAAGATTAACATTTTGGAATGGCCCAGCCAGAGCCCAGACCTGAATCCAATTGAACATCTGTGGGGTGATCTGAAGAGGGCGGTGCACAGGAGATGTCCTCGCAATCTGACAGATTTGGAGCGCTTTTGCAAAGAACAGTGGGCAAATATTGCCACGTCAAGATGTGCCATGCTAATAGACTCCTACCCAAGAAGACTGAGTGCAGTAATAAAATCAAAAGGTGCTTCAACAAAGTATGAGTTTAAGGGTGTGCACACTTATGCAACCAGGTTATTGTGAGTTTTTTATTTTTTATTTTTCCCCCTCAAAGATTTCAGTTTGTTTTTCAATTGAATTGTTCACGTTATAGGACACATTAACGGTGGAAAAAGTTCTGACATGATTTATCTTTGTCTCATTCTATTACATCACAAGAACCTGGCATTTTAACAGGGGTGTGTAGACTTTTTATATCCACTGTAGGTCCAGTGTATAGGTCCTGACTCGTAGTTTATGCAAATGCATCGTTTGGCCATGAATAGGCTATGGAAAAACCGAGAGGAGTTTTTGGAAAAACACAACGTCCTTTCAACCACGTGAATAGGCGAAAATGGCGCATCTTTGTGGATCTCTCCTGGGGGTTCTAGTGGGGCTAACGAGTTGATTTCAAGTGCATAGGTCCCGTCTCATTGTTTAAGCACAAACATTGTTTGTCTATAGGTGTCATAAATAAGGTACTGAAAAACCGAGATCGGTTTTTGGAAAAATACAACGTCCTTTTTTCCATGTGAATGGGCTACTAAAATGGTGCGTCTTTGCGGATCTCTCCTGGGGGTTTCAGTGGGCCTAACGAGTTGATTTCAACACCAGTGCATAGGTCCATTCTCCTTGTTTAAGCACATGTAACGTTTGTCTATAGGTGACATGAGTAAGTTATCGAAAACCAGAGAGGAGTTTTTGGTAAAATACAACTTCAGTTTCGCTTAGTGAATACGATATTATCATAATGTGTATTATTAACGTGATATCAATATTTCAGTTTTTTAATATCACGGTTATCGTCAATACCGGTATATCGCAACACCACTAGTTCCTAATTGATGTAATTTCTGACAACAGCGGCACAATGAATTCTGAAGTGTACAGAAACATCTTGTCTTCAAAGGCCTCCAAAGTAAATGGATGGCATCATCATACAACAAGACAATGGTCCAAAATGTGGAAAGTTCTTTACTGGCCAAGAACTTCTCTCATCCACTGTAATGTTTACTTTAAAGCTAACTGAACATGCCTCTCATTTGCTGATGATGAGACCAAAATAAAAAAGCATTTTCCTTCTGCTTTTTGTATACACAGGAAATCCACACAAGACTCCTTCAATATCTTCAATTTCCACATTTTCCCAGTGCACCATGTTTTATGTGAACTACAGGTCAAACAACAACACATCCTTACAGATTAAATGAACTCAGACCATGAATAGGTTTTCATTTCCATCTTGAGTCCTGAAATTGAACATTTGTACCACATTTTCACAACTCTCACATTGTTTACACTTCTGACATTCCCCTGCTTTGCATGCTCTGTAGGTTTGTTAAAGAGTGTAGTGAATTTTGAACAGACCCATTCTGTGTAAGTGGTTTTAAAGTCTGACTAATTGATTAACTTATAAGATATTAACTTTAGCTTCATGATTGTAACTAATAATTATAAATAAAAATAAATTAAATTTATAAAATTCACACAAGTATTCTCAAAATTAAATGCTATAAACATTTATTGTACACAATCATTGTAAGAGCTATAACACACACCAAAAAATGTTCAGTCATTTCAGATTTTATGATGTCAATATTGTGGACAAAATGTGAATATATCTCTCACTGCTTGGATCAGTAGAGCAAGAAGTAGTATTTGTATATTGTTCTGACCCTACTAAATGTTTTTTTTACTTTTAATCTAATCTAAAAGGTCAAACAGAAGCTTTTTATTCTTTCTCGTTGGTGTCAGATACTACTTTAGACCACTGAGGCTGCTCCACTACAATTAGTAAAAACATGATTGAATAGAATGTCATGGAGGACATCAGTCACACTGTTGGCCTTAGCAAAAGAAGGTCAGAACTGTCAGGATTTTCACAATGTATTACTGCCACATTAACCAAAATGCTTCAGTTGGAAACAAAAAACGGTACAGTGACAGTTGTTGTTATGGAAATGTAGAACTGAAGAGGGATAGAAGATTTTTATGAAGCTCTGGAATTTTATTTGTAAATGACTGCAAAAATTAACCTCTCTTGAGGCCTGCTAGCTGTTAAGCCAGCACGATTGTGATGCATTTGTTATTAAGAAAGCAACATATGTCCAGGATAGTCAAAATAGGCCAAAGAATACACAAAAGTATAGGGAAGATAATTATATATTTTCTTTAGAGACACCCGTCTGAGTTGCACCTATATCAAGGTACTTATTATTTGAGTGGCTTGCAGATCTGTCACAGTTTATCACTGGTTCTCAAAGTGTATATACCATCTTCTCCAGTTTGGCCTGACAAAAACATAAGATCTACATTAATATAATAAAATACAGTTTAGCATATCTGCTACAGATGCATCGTTGGGAGACCTATCCTTGGCGTGGAGGTTGGATCACATACAGAATGTCACAGGCCAGACCCAAGCGAAGATAAACATAGGCTTGGAAAATATGAATGAGAAGTCCTGCAGTGACAGAAGGACGTGGGAGATGGTAGTTTTAAAACATATTTCATCTCTCAGAGACCTTCTGAGGTCCGGGACCTCAATGAACCCTTTATTGTCAGAGCCTAACTTGACTGAATGGCATGGCTGAATAAAAACGTATTGGGCCTTGTTAGCTGAAGTTTGTAATAATATAAAAATGATATTAGGTTAACACTTTCTCTGGGCCCATATATTACTGTCAGGGTGAGGAGTCATCATGATTTTAGCAAGCAAGCAAGTTTATTTATATAGGACAATTCATACATAGAAGCAATTCAATTGCTTTACAAAGAAAAAGAAAAAATATGAAAATACATTAGCATAAAACAAACGCAAATGAAAACATCAAAACAACATGATAATAATAAAATATAGAACAAGAAAATAGAAATAGAATAAAAACAGTATAAAAACATAGGAAGCTATAAAATCTGTAAGGCTAAACAGTGCAGTTAAGTTTAAGCGCTCAGTCATAGGCGTATGAAAAGAGAAGTGGTTTTAACCTGGATTTAAAAATGTATACATTTGGGGCACGTCTAAGATCTTCAGGTAGTTTATTCCAGTTGTGAGCAGCATAACTACTAAAAGCAGCTTGAACATGTTTAGTTTGGACTCTACTAGCTGACCTGTGTTCATGGATCTAAGAGCCCTGCTCGGTTAATATTCTTCAAACATATCAGAAATGTATTCAGGGCCTAAACCATTCAGTGATTTATAAACTAAAAGCACCACTTTAAAATCTATTCTGTAACTGACTGGAAGCCAGTGTAAAGATTTAAGTCCAGTTAAGAGGCCATTACAGTAGTCAACCCTACTAGAGATAAAAGCATGGATTAGCTTCTCTTGGTCTTTTTGGGACACCAAGCCCTTGATTCTCGCTATATTTTAGACAGTGCAGAACCATCTAACAAATGGAAAAAAAGTTAAATTACATTTAATTGAGAGACTCTGAGCAGCGCAGTCAAAAGACCATAAATGATTGCTGATTAATAATGTTACATTGGATTGCGTCATCTAAAGCTCCATAATTTTGCATTTTTGTTAATATCTCATATAATAAAACCTAAAATGCAGCTGCACCTGAGCTGTAAAATAAAAAAATGAAACAAAATTAAATAAACAATTTAGGCTACAGTCAATCAGTCTCAGAATGACTGCGATATGAGACTTCAAGCAGAAAATGCAAAAACAAAGTGTAAATGTCTAAATTAAATATTCCTTGTATATTTGTTCATCTGGTAGTTCTTTCTTCACAGTCTTGTCCTGCAGTCGAATGCCTTTAGCAATGTCATCACTGAAAATGTGTAATTAATGGGCCTGGTTACTGTAAATAACAATTCAATTAAATCAACAGTGGATAGAATATGCATACAGTGAAAGACTTGGCTACTGTGGAAGTGGATGTAATCTTCTTCAGCTGAGACAGTAAAGTATCCAGATGAAATGTGTTCCAGAAATAACACAGGTGAAGAGAAGCAGTCAGATCTGCCAGTTTAATTCTATTCTGCAAGATGCTGTACTGAGAACAGGAGGACCACTGAATAATTCTACTACTATGCCAGAGGAAGCTCTGAGCGATTCTGTCTAAAAACCTTTGAGTTGCAACCTCTGATCTTTCAACATACCCACAAAGAAGTTATACAATATAGAAAACCATATGCTTGTGAAGCTACAGTGGATATAAAAAGTCTACACACCCCTGTTAAAATGCCAGGTTTTTGTGATGTACAAGAATGAGACAAAGATAAATCATGTCAGAACTTCTTCCACTTTTAATGTGACCTATAATGTGAACAATTTATTTGAAAAACAAACTGAAATCTTCGAGATAATTTAGATAACTATTGTAGCTAAAATTAACTTGGCTAGCATTACCTTGACCTGATGTTCACAAGTAAAGAAACAGCTAGCAAGCCAGCTAGGTCGATAAACATTATTCAAATAAAGCTATGTAGCTAGCTAGATAGCTATCTATTTTAGAATAGTTTATAAAGTGGTATGTTTACCTGCGCTAATGTAGCTAACTAGCTAGCTGTTTAGTTAGCCAAATAGAAATGTATGCCTGGCTAATGTTAGAGCGCCAAAGTCGGTTGAATAAAAAAAAAAACGATTCTTTTTCCATTCAATTCCATCATGTCTGTGTTAATTGTGCTCTTGCAATGGAACTGATGGAAGACAGTGTATATTGCAAGAATTGCAATGAAAGTCAGGATTTAAAATAACACATGAAAGAAGGGAGTTACTTAACATCTGTATGACAAGCAAGGTGTTTCCATTGATATTAGTCAGCGACAGTGTAGCCAGACCTCTTCTCCAAAACTTTAAACAGTTCAGTGGGGAGTTTAGATGCTCATTTTGGATGTTCTTTTTTTTCATTTTGCCTCATTTTGCACAATGGTTGAGTGGGGCCAGGGACATACTTGTGTTTATCCCTACGACCCAGAGTCTGAACCCCGAACTAAAATACAGACTAATGACTGTGTTGAAATGGCTCTAGAGACAGGCTCTCCAATGATGGGTGTTAAAGGTCCTTCTGTCTTATCACAGTTGCCTTGTTTTGATATTATTGAGGGATGCATACCTGATTGCATGCATTGTGTCCTTCTTGGGGTTACTAGAAGTTTCACATCATTGTGGTTTAACAGTGAGAACCATCAACTTCAATTTTATATTTTGGTAAAATGTTGCAGCAAGTGTACAGTGTGCTTCTTGAAATCCAGCCCCCAAGCAACATTTCCCGTGTATCTACAGTAGATGCCTTGCTAAGAGAAGGTACTGGAAAGCCCACGAATGGTTCATGTGGTTGCTGTACTAGAGCATTCCTGCTCTGAGTGGAATTCTGCCAGTTAAATACCTATTACACTGGGCCAAACTGGTCAATTGTGTTTCATTGCTCATCACTACATCTATAACCCTACAGCAGATTTCAGAGGCAAAAGAGTCAATCACTCAGTTTGTAACAGGGATGCAAAGTTTATATAGTTTGTGCAATGTTACCTTCAATGCTCACCTCTTCCTACATTTGCCAAGAAGTGTCTTAAACTGGGGCCCATTGTGGGCCCATTCAGCATTTGTTTTTGAAAATGACAATGCTGGCTTGCTGAAAATGGTGCAAAGCACCCAATATGTTGCTGTGCAGATCTGCAAAACCTTTCGGATGGAGAAGGCTCTTCCTCTTTATGCCAAAGAAACCATGAATAATGCTACCTTTGAGTGCATGGATGTTTTTCAGTCATTAGTAAAGACTAGACATACAGAGAAAAATGTTGTGAGATGTGGAGTTACAGTATTGGGACAACCTCAGAAAGAAATGATTGAAAAAGAGGACTGTCTTGCCCTGCACAGTGTTGCTCATCATGTAAAGATGAGTATTGTCAATTACTATGATAGGGTGGTTGTTAAGGGGGAGATCCTTCACCCTCAAAGTTACAGACGAGAACGTAAAAGGAACTCATATACAGTCATACTTCGTGATCACGATCACAGTGCTTTCTCTGTCAAGACATTGTGGCAGATTTAGGCAGTGGAACCACTTGCTGTGCAGTTGGTCGGTACTTTGAGGTGGAAAAACACAACTTTTTCCAATTGTTAACAAATCCACAGTATTTCCTCCCTGTGAAGAAGGTATTGGGCCACCTCACAGCTGTACTTGCATCTCAAATTGAGCACAAATGTTTATTTATTTACATGCAAAAACTGCAAGTTGAATACATGTTTAGATTCTTGAACCATTATGAGTTGACAAGTTGATTCAGTTTGGTGTTCCCGTAATGAGTTTCAGAATTAGGAGCTGTGGAAATAATAAAGGAAATATGCCAAATATGAGTGGCTCGGGAAGCACACTAATAATAAAAACATATCTGAAAAACATGACAATCCTAATCACATTGTTACAACATAAAATATGTGTGCTATGTTTGGAAATTGTGGAAAATGTATGATTCATAGATTTATGATTTATGATTTACAGTGTCTGTGACCACTATGTAAAGTGCTGTATAATGTTCTATATGAGATTAATAAATAATAGGAAAATTCTGTGTTTTTTCATATCGTATTTCAATTAAAAACTAGCCTATAATCTGTGAAAACAAATAAGAATCAAAACTTATTTGTGGGATTTCAATGTTTTATACAGTATGTGATGAATATTTGGAGTGTTGAATGTAT
Organism: Esox masquinongy; assembly: GCA_016801175.1. Lineage (NCBI taxonomy): Eukaryota > Metazoa > Chordata > Actinopteri > Esociformes > Esocidae > Esox > Esox masquinongy. Next base: position 147,482 of record JACXGI010000179.1, on the reverse strand, counting down.
GTTCATTAAATATTTGAACATATCTTGTTTTAATGTATGTCACATTTAAATATGTAATTAACATATATGATCATATATTTTAAAATAAATGTAATTCTTTTCATGTATATGGCATCTCACCTGATAGAGTCACTGGCTTGTTGTTGCGCGCTTGTGCAATTGGGCTGTACACTGCTGGCAATACTCGGCCCTCATTCAGGGTGGTTGCGGTTGGTGGGTGTCCCTTTGGTTGATGCTTGGTAATGTGGGTGGATTGATTTCCTACCTGTTGGGCCCTGTCCGGGGCCTCCCCCAGATAGGGCCACAGTGTCACCGGACCCCCCTGTCTCAGCCCCAAGGTCTTATGCTGCTATATTATTGTGCTGGGGGAGTAGGGTCAGTTCTCCTTCTCCACTATAAATCCTTGTAGATCTAAGGAATGCATTTTCTAAATTTTCCCTGTCTTCTGCCGTTTTAAACTTAGGAGGACATGAGGTCCTGGCCCACACTTGTGGAGTACCAGGCTTGAAAGACCCGTTGCTGTCCCGGTCCAAAGTCCTCCTGGTTGTGTTGCAGATCAAGACGATACCTGACGATTTCAGCTGCCACTGTGCTGACACCTCCCCCTCCCCGTGTTGTCCCTGTCCTTGTCCATCTGGTCATGCTTCCGACCTGGACTAAGTTTAAATAGACTCTGGACTCAGCCCCCATGCATTTATTAATTATTACAATTTGTACTCTTAATATGTTCACCCGGCACAACCAGAAGAGGACTGGTAACCCTTCTGAGCCTGGGTCTTCTCTAGGTTTCTTCCTAAATTTCGGCCTTCTTAGGGAATTTTTCCTAGCCACTGAAATTCAACACTACTGTTGTTTGCTCCTTGGGGTTTAAGGCCAGGTGTTTTGTAAAAGCACTTTGTGACAACTGCTGATGTAAAAAGGGCTTTATAAATAAATTTGATTGATTGATTGATACATGCCGCCAAAACACTTTTTTGTTTTCTTATGCTGTCATTCAACAGGTAGGTGTCAAATGGAGTTTATTTGTTTATTCACCATTCGTGGGTTTTTAAAATGATAGGAAGATTAGACAGCAGCAAGATTCACAAAAAAGCACTGTCCCAAGAATAGTATGTGAGCAGAACATTCTTCCACTCAGTTTGCTGGTAATATGTGTAAAAATGCCGCTGAATGTGAAAACAGCAGGTGGAATGCAAGACTAGCTCATTTTGCAAAAGCACAATGATGGCATTTGTACAGGCAATAATCTTTTCTTAGATGTTTGGGTTCATACTTCGGCATTGTGTTCCACACAGGCTTAAAAGAATGATTTTGGTATGGTTAACAAGGGGCGTTTGGACATGCAAATAGACATGGTCTTGCAAGAAGACTGAGTCTGAGAACACGTGATATTTATCAATGACATACTAAAATGTGTATAAAATGGTTATAGGACTGTTTAATATCCCAATTTTTCTATTCATACATGCATTGTTAATTCCGTTTGTTATTAGTTAAAGATTAGGGACATTTCTACGCAATGTTGTTAAATGAGGCAACCAGGCTGTGGGTTCAATCTCAATGGGAGGCCAATACAAAAAGTAATAAAATGAATGTGCTCACTTCTGTAAGTAACTCTGAGTAAAATTGTCTGCTAAATTGCGATGAATAGAGCAGAAGTGACTACTAATTGTTCATGTCAGAGGCGCGTTTCGTAATATTTCTGAATGTTCCAGAATGTAATCATGTTCAGAATGCAGCTCAGATAACAGGTTTGTAGTGGTAATTAAAGAGAGTGAAGTAAGGTGTGGGGGCTGAATAGTAATGACTCACAGCTAATGCTTGTTAGAAAGCTGCATTCAATGCAACTAAAGAGTTGCAAACAATCAGAAATGAGCTGTTTAGCAATTAGTAGCTGCTGGTTCTTGGTGAGTTGCTAGGAAGGTACATTCAAGACAAAAAATTGAAAGGGTGGCATTCAATTCTGGTTATCCTGGTTTTCTTGAAAGATTATTGACATGGGAAATCCATTAACAGTGAGTTTGCATCCTCACAGGTTGTAGGTATGTAGTGTAATTAAAAAGTTACACATTTGTTTTTAAATCATGAATGTGTTTTTAAAACCGTGACTACTTACGGACAAGTCTGCCAATGGCCTGTCATGGCCTGCCCACTAGAGGGAACTATCAGCAAGCAAACTGTCAGTCCTGTGAGCTAGTCATCCAGCCTTGTGCAGAAGGCCTATCTCCTCCTTTTTTGTATTTTATGGGGCATTTTCCTTTGCTCAGGCAGTGGACACATGACATACCCTACAATGCCGGGGTAGTTATTTCCCGAGTACCAGAACTTTCTCTTTTTGGGGACGGGAGGTCGACAGTATACTGGGCAGAGCTTTATACAGTTCTATATATACTGAGCAATGATGTCCCTGTCTCCTCATTCCTAAGTATATCTAGGTTACCTAGTATGTGCTAGGTTCTGGCTTATCACTGGTCCGTGGTAGCATGTGGTCCTGGCCAATTTGGCCATTTTGACGACTGCCATTTACAAGGGTATTCTACGGCACAGTGGAGTTCGACTTCGGACAAAAAGAGCGATTCGAGTTGCAATGCCATAGTCAGAACAAGATAGCAAGAAACTTTCTCCCTGAGAGGCTGACCCTAACCCTAACCAGGCCAAGCAATGCTTATTCCCTGTTATTTTTTCCTTGGAGCGCCTGCTCCACCAAAGGTAAATGAATGGCAATGGCCAAGTTAAGGTTATTAACATACTGATTACACATGTCAGATCCTCTCAGACCTCCATCAGTGGATAGAGCATAGGATCTAGAGATGCATTTGTGACAGGGGATCTCACTAGTCACGTCTGGATACCACTACTACCTTTCTAAATAGTGGGAATTATGAGTGTGCAAAAATATTACCTTTATAAAATGTATGCTTTAAATGCCAGGATGCCATCAATTTGATATTTTGCCTGGTCGAATTTTCTAAGATTATCTTTTATGTGTGTTGGCACCTGATAACAAAATAATCATGCACAAAGAAAAAGAAAATACAAAAATTAGCTGTATCTTCATGAAGCAATGGCATGAGTCAACACAATGTGTAATAGGTGATATATTCTGAAAAGCCAAGTTATATGCTTATATTTATCAAATGTATGTTTTAAATAGTATGTAGTATGATTAATAACCTGCATGCTGTCTTAGTAGTAGTGAAGCCAGACATGGTTGGCAATTCCCTCCCTTATTAACTCACTTGGATATCCAAGACCTTGTATCATAGTATCATAAGCCAGATCTGGGATCCATTTTCAGAGACACAACTGTTTAACAAATTTAGTTTGGCTAGGAAGGGCTAAAAATGCAGGTCTAAAGTTTCAACCTGTGTGCCTAGTGAGACCAAGTATTCTTCTTTACCTACCTCACTTGTAAACTGTGACGTGTGTAGTAGCATGGATTTAGCTCAGTGTGTGGGTGGTAAGAGGACGGTAGTGCCAGGGGAGGCTGGCGTCACTGAACCCTGTAAGCCCTTTGGTCTGTTGGAGTACTTTGAAAATCAATGGCCCAGAAGTCTAGACAAATGTCCAGGTTTGTTTCAAGTGATCAGCAGTCACATTCTTATAGTGTTTGTTCATCCTGGTCTGGTCAATGGTGTGGCTCTGCTGTTGGTTACTGACCATATGCTTTCCAGGCCCAATAAATTGTTTATCTCTGCCCACCATTTAGTTAAGTACAATGGGGTTTCAGTTTGATCAAGAAAGTGCATGGCAGGTATCTGGTGACGCTACAGGCTCATCTCTTAGGACCAGAACCTGAATGCAAAGCAGGTTCTGTTTAACCTCTGAAATTCTATTACTAAAGTCTTAGTGCAGTTCCTGGATTCACTTTTCATTTCATCCTTTTTCATGACAATATGAAAATTATTGCTTTTACATTCATTTCAAATAAATCAGAGAAAGAAATAAGTTTCAGTAGAAAATGTTGCCAAAGAAATTCATTTATGTGTTGTAAAGCTGGTTGTAGGCAAACTACTCTTGTTTTTTCCATTACCCTTTGTGAGATATGAGACAGATCATTGCAGGCAGAATCGTTGTGCTTTCTGACGTGAGACAATGGGCTGAATGTTGAATTGCTTTTTTCCCCCTCTACTTTCATTTATCTGAACGAGAATCAATCAAGTTTGTGTCTGCAGATGCGTACATTCAAGTGTGTTCATGTGAGGTCAATATTTTCAGTCTGTAAACATTAATTCTTCATCTTGTTTTTGGTTATTGTAAATTTCCATACATTGGTTTATTTGCTGATCTAATCTAAAGGCCTTATGACATACAACCTGTCTTGTGTTTCAAAGTGATGTACACCTGTCTGGACTTCACATAATGGAGAGTCACCCTTACATCCATGTCATCACCAACTCCTTTTCCATTCTTTGTGACCTTTGACCCTACAGAAAACAACATGTTATTTCTTTCTATCTCTCAGACAGGAAGGTGACTTTTCCCGACTGCTGCGTGCAGCCAGATCCTAGACCCCCATTGTACTATCAGACGGTTACGCTTTGCTTCAAACAAGACCTCCTAGACTACTTCTACTCACTTCCTCCACCTTCGATCCTTGCAGTTCATATTTTGGAACAGAGTCCATTGTGAGCAAGGTGATTGGTTTGTTCCCTGTATCCTGGCTAAGCTCGAGACTTGGACAAAAGGCTGTGTGATTGAGTTTCATGAAGTAGAGAGAAGGTAATCTGAAGAATCCCTCTAAGTTTTCACTGGAGGTCAAGGAGTTATCTTTGAAGGAGAGAGGAAAGGAAGAAACAAAAAAAGTGAGATAAACACTACAAATAGGAGTGGACTTTTTTGCTAGGGAATGTTGTTGTATTGCTCATACAACAATCCACTATGTGGAATGGGTTCTACCTAGAACATATTAACTGTAATTCACATATTAACTGTAATTCACTTAGTTATTAAGCAGATTCACTAAAGTAATCTGCTTAATAACTAAAATATAAAAATATAATGCTATATTAATGTTTACTCAAAGTACCATATGGTTCTACCAACAACCCTCTATGAACGGATTTGCATAACATTATTATTTTATACAGACATTGTGGTAGATGGGAAATCTGAGAGGTGAATCTACAACCATCCATTCAGGGACGTAGCCCGGTGTTTTGTGTCAGCGAACAGTTGTGGCTTGCTCTAGCTAAAAGCATCTATACGGTTTGGTCTTAAATATTAACTAAACAAGCTGGCCAAGAACGAGGAACACTGATCGGCCTTCGCTAGTGCAGAAACTCTTATGTTATGTAGCGCATCATTGCTTTGATGAACATATCGGAGTGGGTAAAGAAACACTGGCTTAACTTGTAAATATTTTACTAGCGGCTAAGAAAACACTGGCTTAATAAATAGTTATATACCCTAGTCTCGGCATGAATGAAACTTATTATCACAGTTTTATGTAAACTTTTTGTAGTTATGCTTTTTGAAAGAAAAATATCAATAAAACGTTATTGTCCAGAAGCTGTGTAAGCGCAATGATGACAGACCATTGCCAGCATTGTATTGTGATCTAGCATTCATTGTCTTACTAATAGCATCATCTATTATCTCAAAGCTTTGGCTAAATAACAATAAATTACTTCTAGGCTTAAATGAAGCATGTATTACCACAGAGTTTGGTGCTCTCTTTGGAAACAAGCAAGAGGAAAAAGATACTATTCTTTTTGGAAGCAAGCAAGAGGAATAATTGGTACTGCTGGTTGCCCAGACAGCTACAACATAGAAGTCACAGTAAAGCGTAGTGCGTGCACATTGGTAATGGAATCCAGCTATATTAAGGAATGGAGTAGAATCATTAATCAGTCAATAATAAAATACAATAATTTTGACTTCCAGGGTTGAGAAAAATGTAGAATTAGATGTTATTTTATTCAACTCCATTCCCAAAAAAACTTGTGATGGTGTGTACAATGTAAATAAAAACAGAATGCAATGATGTGCAAATCATTTAAACCCTATATTCAATTGAAATAGTACAAAGACCACATATCAAATGCTGAAACTGAGAAATGTTATTGTTTCTTGAAACTATGCCCACCTTGAATTTGATGCCAGCAACACGTTTCGAAAAAGCAGGGACAGGCGCAATACAAGACTGGAGAAGTTATGTAATGCTAAAAAATAAACCTAGTGGAACATCTTTCAACTAATTAGGTTAATTGGCAACAGTTCAGTAACAGGATGAAAGACTGCGCAGGCAAATAGTGCAACATTTTAAGAATAACAATTCTTAATGTAAAATTGCAAAGAATTTGGGGATCTCATTATCTACAGTACATAAAATCATTAAAAGATTCAGAGAATCCAGAGAAATCTCGGTACGCAAGGGTCAAAGCCGAAAACCAATATTGGAAAGCCGTGATCTTTGGGCCCTCAAACAGCACTGCATAAAAAAGAGAAAAAAAACACTTCCAAAAACCATTGTCTGTGAACACCGTACGTTGCTGCATCTACAAATGCAAGTTAAAACTCTTAATCAAGAGTTTTAACTTGCATTTGCCGCCTTCTCTGGGCCTGAGCTTATATACAATGGACTGAGGTGAAGTGGAAAACTGCCCTGTGGTCTGATGAATCAAAATTCAAACCCTTGAAATTATTTTTGAGAATCATGGATGCCGCGTCCTCGGAATTAAGAAGGAGAGGGAACATCTGGCTTGTTATCAGCACACAGTTCAAAAGCCAGGTTCAAAAGCCATGATGGTTCAAAAGCCATGATGGTATGGGGGTGCATTAGTGCACATGGCATGGGTGACTTGCACATCTGTGAAGGCACCATTAATGATGAACAATATATACAGGTTTTGGAGCAACCTATGCTGCCATCCAGACTGTCTTTATTAGGGAAGGCCTTACTTATTTCAGCAAGACAATGCCAAATAACATTCTGCACTTATTGCAACAGCATTGCTCCATAGTAGCACATTCTGGGGGCTAAACTGGCCTGCCTGCAGTCCAGACCTGTCACCCAGTGAAAACATGTGGCGCATTATGAAGCGAAAAATATGACAAAGGAGACCCCGAACTGTTGAGCAGCTGAAATCCTATATCAAGCAAGAGTGGGAATACATTTCACTTTCAAAACTACAGCAATTGGTCTCCTCAGTTCCCAAACACAGAGTATTGTTAAAAGAAGAGGTGATGCAACATGGTGGTAAACATGCCCCCGTCCCAACTTGAAACTTGTTGCTGTCATCAAATTTAAAATGGGCATGTATTTTTTAAAAAACAGTAACTTTTCTGTTTCAACATCTGATATGTTGTCCTTGTACTATTTTGAATCCAAAAAAGGTTCCATACGGGTTCTTCGGCTGTCCCTGTAATTTCCTACATTTCAAGGAGAACCTTTTGGTTCCAAGCAGAACCCATTTGGGGTCAATGTAGTATCCAGGTCCTACCTGAGGAAATAGATAATGCTAAATCCAAAGAAAGTTTTGCTGTGCTGATGAAACATTTGCATCAGATGGCAGGCCATTCTAAAACAAAGGAACTGGTGAGGTGCTGCTATGTTTTCTCTACCCATAAGAATCTAGACAGCCAATACCTTTAAATTAAATAAAGTATTTAATATTACGCTTTTGACAGGGGGAGCAGAGGTGATGAATGAGCTAATTGGAAGCTGGGAATGATTTGGTGATGATGGAAAGACTGTGTCATGGAATTCTTACAGTGGATATAAAAAGTCTACAAACCCCTGTTAAAATGCCAGGTTCTTGTGATGTAAAAGAATTAGACAAAGATAAATCATGTCAGACCTTTTTCCACCTTTAATGTGACCTATAACATGAACAATTCAATTGAAAAACAATCTGAAATCTTTGAGGGGGAAAAATAAAAAATAAAAAACTCACAATAACCTGGTTGCATAAGTGTGCACACCCTTAAACTAATACTTTGTTGAAGCACCTTTTGATTTTATTACTGCACTCAGTCTTTTTGGGTAGGAGTCTATTAGCATGGCACATCTTGACGTGGCAATATTTGCCCACTGTTCTTTGCAAAAGCGCTCCAAATCTGTCAGATTGCGAGGACATCTCCTGTGCACCGCCCTCTTCAGATCACCCCACAGATGTTCAATTGGATTCAGGTCTGGGCTCTGGCTGGGCCATTCCAAAACATTAATCTTCTTCTGGTGAAGCCATGCTTTTGTGGATTTGGATGTGTGCTTTGGGTCGTTGTCATGCTGAAAGGTGAACTTCCTCTTCATCTTCAGCTTTTTAACGGACGCCTGAAGGTTTTCTGCCAAATTTGCCTGGTATTTGGAACAGTTCATAATTCCCTCCACCCTGACTAAGGCCCCGGTTCCAGCTGAAGAAAAACAGCCCCAAAGCATGATGCTGCCACCACCATGCTTCAATGTGGGTATGGTGTACTTTGGGTGATGTGCAGTGTTGTTTTTGCACCAAACATACCTTTTGGAATTATGGCCAAAAAGTTCAACTTTGGTTTCATCAGACCAGACACATTTTCCCACGTGCTTTTGGGGGATTTGATGTTTGTTTTTGCAAACTTCAGCCGGGCTTGGATGTTTTTCTTTGTAAGAAAAGTCGTCCATCTTGCCACCCTACCCCATAGCCCATTCAAATGAAGAATACGGGAGATTGTTGTCACATGTAGCACACAGCCAGTACTTGCCCGAAATTCTTGCATTTCCTTTAATGTTGCTGTAGGCATCTTGGAAGCCTCCCTGACCAGTTTTCTTCTCGTTTTTTCATCAATTTTGGAGGGACATCCGGTTCTTGGTAATGTCTCTGTTGTGCCATATTTTCTCCACTTGATGATGACTGTCTTCACTGTGTTCCATGGTATATCTAATGCTTTGGAAATTCTTTTCTACCCTTTTCCTGACTGATATCTTTCAACAATGAGATCCCTCTGATGCTTTGGAAGCTCTTTGCAGACCATGGCTTTTGCTCTGAGATGCAACTAAGAAAATGTCAGGAAAATCCTACTAGAACAGCTGAACTTTATTTGTGATTAATCAGAGTCACTTTAAATGATGGCAGGTGTGTAATGACTTCTATTTAACAGGAATTTGAATGTGACTGGTTAATTCTGAACACAGCCACATCCCCAGTTATAAGAGGGTGTGCACACTTATGCAGCCAGGTTTTTGTAAGGTTTTTATTTTTCATTTTTCCCCCTCAAAGATTTCAGTTTGTTTTTCAATTGAATTGTTCACATTATAGGTCACATTAAAGGTGGAAAAATTTCTGACTTGATTTATCTTTGTCTCATTTTTTTACATCACAAAAACCTGGCATTTTAACATGGGTGTGTAGACTTTTTATATCCACTGTAGTGACCACAGGTGTTTGTTCTGCTACCTATTTGAAGACTGGAGCAACTTTAACAACAAAACTTGTTTGATCTTTTATCCCTTTTAACATTTTATCACAGTATGGTTATTTTTTACATCCCTTTTATTACTTCAACATTTACATATCAAACAAGAGACATCCTTAATATGACTGCATCAACGACAGTGATTATATTTACTGTATATGCACTAATAATTGGATATTAAGCTGACTGTGTAGGCGGAGTGTGGGATTAGTCATATTATGCAGACATATGTAAAGACCTTAAAGATATACTGGAGATTGTGTGTAATTTGAGCCTGTTGTTGGGAAATTGCTGCTCACCATTCAAACACAGGTCCCTATTTACTGCAAATGTCAGAACTCAAATTGGCTTCCCAAAAATTGCACAGTAGCTGTGAAGATGCGTAGTGGTTAGAATATCTGACCATCGAAACTCTCCTCTATTTCACCACATTACAGATACAATTCCTGAATGAAATTTGTCCTATTATTACGATTTTATACATTTTTACAGTATTGTTTCTCTTTATTATATGGGGTGACTACTCTCTGTGGTTTAAATACATTGTCCCAACATCACAGTTTGTCAGAATCCTCAACTTTCCCACTTCTGGGCCTTCACAGCAGCTTGAACTTTTGAACTGGACTCTGCAAATGTTTTACATGGTAACAGGTTATTCACGTGCTGGACACAAATTGTCCTAAATAATCCTAGCCATATTATAAGAGCATTGGGAGTCAAGAGAGAAGAGACATGCCCCAATTACCCCTTGTTTTTATCTCCTTCTCTGCCCTCCAGACGGACTGTGTCACTCTTACCACCTGCCCCATTGTCACACTTCCACTCAATAAAGGCCAGATAGCACGCTCAATGTCTGCCCAGATTTAATATTAACTTTTCCATGTATTAATGTCTCATCTTTGCTGGCACTATGCTGGCATTGACAGGGCAGCCACCAGATTGACCCCTGGATTGCTTGGTGCATATCTTTCCATAGAGGAGGGCTGCCAGGCTGAGTACACACATATCCTCTAACTTCTGCTATTTTTTGCCCACTTTCACTGTCTTTACTTTTAAAGCATTTCTCTGTATTTCTTTAATTATATTATACACACACTATGCTCCCACATAGAGCTCTCTCCTTTTTGTTTAGAAATTTTGTTCAAAGGGGCACTATGTACGATTTTTACTAACATAAAAACAAACAAAAATTACCAGTAGACATCTGCAGGTAATGTTTTAAGTTAATGTTTCATATAATATTTCTCTACTAAATGAATCAGTGACTGATAGTCCCCATTAAAACTTTCTTGCCTGTCCGTCTACCAGTTTGCACTGACTTTATACTTACTTTAGACACTGACAGTACTATCCTTCCCTCCCTAAACCACCCTGGACTAACTAGTACTATACCGGTTTCTTCCAGTAAGGGAAGACAAGGAGGAGACAAGTCGTGTTATTGTTTAGAGGCAGGATTCTACACAGTGCCCCTTTAACATAACTCTATGGTGGAGAATTAAGAGAGGAGAGGAAGGCCATTTTGGACACCATGTCCTCTCATACCTCACATAACACAGCATTCCTGTTCTCTGGGCATTGGTATGTGAGGATTTTGACTGGGTTCAGAGCCTGTAAGAGTGTTGAAGAGAGTAAAAAAGAGAGAAAAGGTCTATTTTATTTGATAGTTTACATCACTTTTCAGTTTACAATGACATCTACCAACATATAAGCCAAGAGAGATTTGTTTGCTGGAATTGAGGGATATGTGAACACAACAACTAGACCAGCCCCTTATCAATTTCCACTATCCAGATGTTGTTTATTGGCTAGATCACATACAGTGGGTAAAGAAAGTCACCACCCCCTTTCAAAATATTCACCTTTTGTTGCCTTAATACACCTTAAACTGATCTAATTTTTTATCACACAATAAGTCTCTATCATCTGCAAAGCTCATTTCATTTGGAAAATTACAATTGCATAAGAATATAAAGTCACACTAAACACAAAGGTCATACTAAAAGCACCTGGATTAGCATTTGATCCCTTGCAATAATTCCACATTTCCCTTTATAGCCAGACCGCATTTGTATATGGCATGGAAAATCGCCTATTGTCAAATATCTAATAGCATTGTAATGTAGCTTCGGTTTCAAGGGGAAGTGATATAGTGCATGTCAGACAAAATGAGGTTTTGACAGAATGTGACGTTTTACAAAATGATCTGGATTAGTGCCGTCATCTCTGTCTCCATCGCAGTCCTTCATTTTCTTTCGGTTTCTATTTCTCTCACACCACTCCCTACCTTCATGTTGACTGTCAGTCCGTCCGTGACTGGTCCATCATCCATCTGTCCGTGAACGCGTAAAGCCCAACATAGACAGATCACGTTAATCCTGGACTCTTCACCTGATAATTCTTAGAACTTTGTTGGCCGAGATGGGGAAAAACAAAATCCTCTACAACTATTCCCAAATCTATTCCCCACCCTCCCAGACATAAGATTTTAATCGGCTCTAACCCCCAGTGCTCATGCACTGACATGTCGTCTGGGCATTCTTAAAAAAACGTAACCTAGAAAGCATGAATTCGTATGCTAAGCTGCGGTTGTAGATCTTAGCGTTTAATGTAAATTATTGTTGTGGGGAAAAGGGAGGGGATTAAGGGGACGGCTAGGACAAAAGGTCAAACATCGGACGACCCATTTTCAGTGTTCCAAACATGTATTACATGTACAAGTGTGTGGGATTCTGCGTGCATATCCCGTTTCCCCTGAGACATCCTCAGAGGGTGCTGTCAAAGCCAGGAATCAGACATTACTGATTGCCACCCTGAAGCAATAAGGTGAAGAGGCTTTCTCCAGGGCAGACCAACAGATCACCTAGCAAACTCCACAACGATCCGCAACCTTTCCTTGACCGGCCAAGCTTCTAAGCTTCCTGCCAAGGAAGGGGCCGCATGGTAATCATATGCGTACTGTTGATACACTGCGTCACAGAGGTGACGTCGCAGGGTGAAATCCGGAATAAAAAAACGCTACTGATGCTAAGATAGGCACAACACGGATGCACTCATGAAACGCACGAAAGCACAAATGAGAAAATGATAAATAACAATTCAAAAAAAGTTCTGGGTTTTTTCTCTACTGTCGCTTTCTTTATCATGTTCTCTTTACATTTTCTATTTTCTTCCACACAATGTTTTATACAGTACATGTCCGTGCCCTTTAAGTATTTGTTCAGTCACAAACATTGCCACATACGTCTCCACAGCCAAGACCTTGAAAAGGGTTGGCTGTAGCATTTTCAAGGCCATGAGTGAGATTTGTTCTGGGGCACTCACAACATCACCAAAGTGTCACCATTCTTGACATTGGAAAGATTTACTTTAAAGTAAATTCCTTATATCCAAGAGAGAACGATTAACTAAATTGGTAGGGCTGCAGTTGAAGTTCACATCTGTTTTCAGCCATGATCACGTCAACTTCCAATCAAAAAATTGCCATGGCTAATTGCCATTAGCTTATTGAGTGATTGACTTAAAAAGAACACTTAAAAACTTAAAAACTAATTACATTTATTAAATAACAGGAGTTTTCGTTCCTATCCAAGACGCCAGGGTCCATATCAACAAGCACTTCAGAGTATCAGGTTTGCCTATTAGATTACAACTAATACAATAACAGGAAAAGATTGCAGATCATAATTATTTTGAGCCATTTTTTGGAAACAAGCCCTGAACAGGGAAAACTGGAGCCCTGATCATATTGATCCAGCTCACTGTGACCTTGCATCAAAGCTTAGGTTGTGCAATATCCAAATAATGTCCTTATCCTGTGATAGAAAGTATACCCCAGTGTACTAGGGAGTTTTTTTCTTCCATCATGCTATGTAACATTACATAATGTTATGTAAGTCCTGCTCTATTCACTCCCTCCTACTCCATTCACCCAGGCTGCACCACATTCCATTGCAACAAAGGTTACTAAGCTATTACATCATTGACCCACATACGTAAACTTGACCCACTTTGGAGGTCATTAATGTAATAGATATTACATGCCACACACGGCAGCCATGTGCGTGCATCGTTGTACACCGTTTCATGGATTTAGCTTCTGTCTACAAACAGCAGCTGCAATCAAGACATTCAACTTGAAATACTCAAACAAACTGTGCATGAATTAGGTAGGTAATTTGGTCAAAGGTTAGCTGTTGTTTACCATTTGGTTGTTATTTTACCTCAAATGCTGATCTTTGCAGGTTTTCAACACAGTCATAATAAGTTCTGTTTCTCTACTCCAAAGGTCAATCCCCAGATAAGAGTATTTTTTGGTTATTACATCTCTTCTAGTTCATCTTCTATTGTATGCACTAGTGTGGGTTCTCAGGACTTACTGCCAACCAATATATATATTTTCATTTACATCAATGCAGATGCTCTGAAATGATTACTCAGTCGTTTGCTTTGCAATGGTGTTGCGCCTATGTAGCCAGTCTGGGCAGCTTGTGGTTTGTTGAAAAATGTCTTAACAAATTAATTACTTTTGTCAAAGAACACCTGAAAAAAAAAACATCACATGGGACCTTGACATTTTTCAGCATGTGTTGTAGGAATGCCAAGGTTTGTTGACTTCTCTATCGGTAAACATATTTTACTTCACATCAGAATGCCAACAAAGAAATTTGGCTTTAAAAAAATCTCATTGCTCCGTGTGAAATAAGAGATATATTGTAGTGGAATCAAAAAGTTGTGTTTTGGAAAGGCAAATGTTGTCTAGTTTCACAACTCAGTTGTATATTCTTATCTGACACCAATCACACCATTTGCCCCTTTCTCAGAGGAGCAAACATACGAGGTGGGGGGGCTACATTAACCGCACCCGCTCAGATGAAGTGTGATGAAGAATACTACAACAATGTTACATTTGAAAAAACAAAGAGCATTATACCGAAGTTATCGATACAAAACACATGCCAAGATTAGGGAAAGGGTGAAAATACAGTGAAGTGTAATGGTTTAGTGGGGCACATTGTGTGAAAAGCTGACTTAATTACCCCTGAAGACTAAAAGCTGTTATTGCAGTGAAAGATGGCAATACCAAATATTAATGTGTGGGTCTTGAATAATTATGCAAGCAAAATATTTCTGTTCTTTTTTTTCTTACAAATATTTCCCAACATGAAACCAATGTCACCTCATGACCATTGATTTAGATTTTTTTTTTTAAATAAAATATAAAAAAAGAATGAGATTTCAAATACGATTTTATAATGTAATAATATGAGAGAATTGGTCAGGGGTCTGAATAATTTTGCAAGACTCTTTATTTGTCTCATAAAGAAGGGCACTGATACATTTTTGTATTTTAGTATGTCTTTCAGCATGGTCAAGTAAATAACTACCCAGAGGCTGATGTATAAACCATCCAGACACATCAAACATAGTTGCCTTTCTGAAATAAGCTGTAGGCCAGGAAGGTTGGCACCCTGAGGCCATTGGTGACTGTAAAACAGATTCCCATTACAGTATATGATTTTGCCTCAGCTTGGATGTTACTTTAGTTTTCACTTAGAAAACCTCAAAGCTGCCTCGTTAATTTAAGGTATTGTGAAGATTAGCTTGGTGGAAGTCCACATTTAATTACACATAACAATGGAATTTATCTTGTAACTGCGCATTGTAACTCCATGAAACAAAGATGTGAGCCCACCATTCTTTTCCAGGATGACTTTCTGGTAATTATTTTTCAGGAATTGAACAATGGTGGAACTAAGTATTCTGTTTGATTGACAGGAATGAAAATGGACAAATAAAACCCCATGACTCACATAAAACATAAGGTGACTCATAAACCTCTGCAAAAATAAAGTAGAAATACTATTAATGCTTTCCAAAAGTTCTACCTCCATACAATGGATAAAATACTATTGCAGGTTTTCCTGCCGATTCATAGACCCACGCAGTAACAATTATTGCTTGAGAAGAAGTCCTCCAATCTATCATATCTGTTACAGTTAAGCATTAATGCACAAAGGGCTGTGGTATGTTGCCAATACACTAAAGCCATATACTACAGCTAGGAGCTGTTCTAAGGCAAAACATTTCCTGAGCTACTACAAGGACTAGATGGAGTGTGAGAAGACAAGGCAGCCTTCTCTGACATCCACCCATCCATCCTGTGTAGCACTGAGACAGTGCTGCAAACATGAGTCAACACCTGGCTGGAATGACGCAGCTGTAAAGCATGGCAGTGACTTATACAACTGCGCAACTTGAGGTCCCAAGACTTTAAATGTTTGTCTTATCTTAAAACTGTTATTTTTTTGTGTTCCCCAAGTTAGGTGACAAGTATTCGCATTAGTAAAATGTGTTTGTCTTTTCAGCTCCACTAATTCTGCCCTACTTAGTTTATTACTGGATCCCCAGACCGATGTGATGAAGCCTCTCATATATGCCTTATGTGTTTCCTGTAGCAGCGACGGGAAAGTCTCTGCATTGTTGTCGGTAAAAAGAAAAGTGTCAAATATTCACAGAACCCCTGTTGCTTGAGTAGCTGAGGCCCCAACCTCCAAGCTCCCTTATTCATCCCAATGTCCCTCAGTCTCAAAAGGAAGTTAGGTGGGCTTTGATTCGAGATTACAATTTCATGGTACTTTGCGTTACAGGAGGTGTAATTTGGCATTAAGTAGGAAGTGGACAATTCTTGTGTAGTCATGGACATGTAGGTTATATAGGTACAGGTTTCTTCCTGTGGGGTTAGAAAACCTTCACACGTCAAAAATAGATGTTTTAAAAGTAGGTATTCAGGAATTCACATGAGTTAGTGGCAAGGGTGTAGAGGGTGGATGATTTATCCAAGCACACAGCCCATGCAAAATGCTCTGGCCCCTCAACATACATTTTCCTACTTTGTGATTATGTAAGCTAACGTTTCAAGCAGGCTACTAAGAAGTATTCAACACATGTAAAGAAGGATGTTGAATGGTTTAATGTAGCTCACTTAAGAGCATTTTGCTTGTAATGCCAAGGTAGTTTTGCTTCCCATGGGAGGTCAGTCCAAAAACGAATGAAAATATATTACTAATGTTAAGGCACTCTGACAAATGTCTGTATGAAGTACTGGGGGGAGGGGGTAACGTATCTTTCCGTTTTGTATTTTTTAAATATAATTTAATTTATAAATTATATTTATCATTAATACAACAATCCACTTAAAAGTGTGGAGTATAAGAAAAAGTATAAGTGGAAAATCTACATTACTTGGCATGAAACTAAGACAGTGAAAAAACTAAATTAAAATTAAAGACAAGTGTACACTTTCTATAAGCATTGTGTATTTTATTTAATCATTTTAATTTCATAAATTTTTATGATCTTATTACATCTACTTAGTCGGGTTGGAACAAAAAGTGTTAATACCAATAAAATAAATTGCAGTAGAAAGTAATAGTAGTATATTTCGATTTGTAAATATGCTTTGTATTATTATGATTGGGGCCTATTGGCTTATCATATTTCAATGTCATTGTTTGTGACTGCTGCCTTCATCGTGCCTGTCCTACATAAAGTGTACTTGTATTCTGGTTGCTGTCTCCTTAGGATTCTATTGTGTCACAATAGGACTACTGAGCTGTATACCTGTGGGTCTGTTTTTGTGAGGAACCAGGGTGCACCAAGCTCACCCAGCACAACATCCGATTATCCTCACCAGGCCCCATACCCTGCTGTTGGGTATGAGCCAAGTTTATACCCGCCTTCAGGCTGGAAACAAACACTGTGTCAGAGATGGGAACAATTGTCTCTTCACACCGTGTAGCATGGTGGTGCCAAAAAAGATGGACATTTGCATTTTTGTATGGATTGCTGTATGGATTGGATTACAAGTTTTAATACCTAAACAAAAGGAATGAAAAATACCATAAGTACCTTGGACATGTGTAAAGAATGTCAGCAGGTCCCCTAGTCTGGGTGGTGTTTTTCATTGACTGTTATGCTATTTGACTTTCACAGAGCTTTGGTAACATTTCCCTTCCTTGTGGACCAAGTACTGAAGGGGACTGAAGATCATGCTACAGTCTACATTGATGAGCTTATAGTGAACAGCCCAGAATGAGAGGAGCACATGAAGAAACACAGATGTGTTTCAACCCATTTGCATAGCTGGACTGGTTGTCAATGCCAACATGTCTGTCCTGACCAAGCCTGGGTACCATACCTCGGGGGAGGTGTCATCAAACCTCAAGTTAATACAGTTGAGGTCGTCAGGAGCAGTTTTTCCCACGACTACCAGACTGGAGTATGTCCTGGAGCAGTTCTGCAACAGGGGGAGAGGAAGAACAGTAAACCTGTACCAGCAGGAAACTCTTTATTTGAGAGACTGTACTCTACAGTAGAGAAACCGTGTCTGGCGATAAATTGTGCCCTTGACAGTCTTAAGAGGGTCTCAGTTTCCTTCTAAAGAATGATCACAGTGCCTTGAAGGGCCTACGAAGAATGCAAGACAGTAATAACTGTTTGAGTCACTGTGGTACCAGGCAATGCAGCCATTTAGGTTCGCCATAAGGTCGGCACAATGTTCACTGCTGACGATTTTGGATCTCTCAGAGGGACACTTCACTCACGCAATCATCATGCATAAATGCCAATTGAGTTAACGTTGTGTGTGACGTTTTTCTGATTGTTGATTTATTTTGATAGTCACACAACATTTTACTACTTCTCCGCTAGTGAATTTATTAACTGAGTTGTCATTTGCCAATTTGGTTAAATCGCCCCTTCGAACTGTTTATTTCCTTTACTTGGTTTGAACAAGAAAACAATAACCGATCCCCTCAAAATATAGAAAACTTAAAATGGAATAAAAGTGAAGTGAATGCTTTTTTACAGCCTATTTTGGGGCAGTTAAATAAACATCTCCAAATGCTTCAATAAAAATGTGTGTGACCAGTAAAACCCTTGTTGTTACATAATAAATAGCAAAGCAAAGCCGGATAGAAACAGGAAATGACAAGTTCAGTTTCCTATCCACAGGCTCACATCAGCAGGCTGGAGCATTTAGTTCCAGGTCATTGCTAGGCCATAAATGCATACACACCTTTATTAAACACCTCAGTAACAATTTATTAAGAGAACAAAGCTCAAGACAATAATTCTCATTGTTGGTCAACAAAACGAAAATAAAGATTTGAAGTATAAAGTAGCCTAGGCTTGTGTGTGGATGTGAAGACACATCACCGGACCCATTAAAAGAATGGACTGAGTGGTAGTGTTAGAGCTGTAGATCTGATTATTCTACCAGGCACTTGATGAGTTTCTTGACACATGACACCCCTACATTCTTTCTTATGTAAAAAGAAGTAATGAACATTTTTGGTGAGCCGGCTCTTGTGGCTCTGTTCACCTAAAAGAGACATTCAGTTCGTTTTGCTCCAAAAAGTCTACTCATTCAATTTGCTTGAAAGTTGACTGGGAAAAATGAAAAAAATATCATATCTCTAAAGTCCCAATTGTCTGTTATGTAAGTTTGGAAAATATAATTTAACATGGATTACATTTACACCTAGCTTCTTAACTGAGGGTTAGGGTTTATATACTTTAACATGGGTTACATTTACACCTGGCGTCATAACTGAGGGTTAGGGTTTATATACTTTAACATGGGCAACATTTACACCTGGCTTCATAACTGAGGGTGATTGAGGTAGAAAAGGAAAATGACAAGGATCCTTCTGTTATTATTACGGTGTAGCTAAATGTATTTTATAGGACGTCTGGACATTGAGAAGGGTCTGGCCAATTTGTTGCATGCTGATATCCCTCGATTCAAACCAAAAACTTCAGGAAATTACGTAAAATTGTCACCTTTTTCTTTAGCTATCTATCTCTCGTAGGGAAGAAAGGTCCTAAGAGAGCAAGCTGTGGAGTCATTTAATATATTACTACAGGGATTAAGGCAGCATTCATTTCTGGTATAAAGTCTGAGTCAGTGTTAATGTGCAGACTGTGTCTCATTTCCCCTTCTTCACCTCTGGTGTGATCCTTTAAAGGAGAATGAACACTGTGAAAGGCCTGTGCACTGCTCCTCCCTAGATGAACTGGCTAAGGCCAATATACAATAACAGTGAGACTACCAATGCCTGTAACAAATTAAGTTATGATAACTTGTCTAAGAATATTTCTGTAACCGATTTCTGAGTGGTCTGTTTCAATGCCCTTGGTCTGCCATCTTCACGAGATGCCCCCACCTCCACCCCCCCAACAACTCTCATTACAACATCCAAAAAAAAACAAAGACAGAACAAGTGGGTGATTCATGGTCAGAGCGAAGCATTGGCAACGGCTGTCATCGTTCGATTCCCATGGCCGAGACAGAAGGGGGACTGTAACAATCACTTGTTTCTTCCTGCACCCGTTGGACCTCACAGGCCACACACTGTGTCCCAAAGGGCTTTCCATTTCCTAGGGAGGACCAATACATATTCTTTTTGATGATGAAAAATCTGATAATGATCACATCGTGACCTCCCTCAATCGTTTTTTATGCAGGGTGTGAAGTGAGAGACTGAGATGACAGAGAGACGATGAGAGGGGAGGAGTGTCCATAATGTTAAATGAGACTGCCAAATGATTATCAAATGGCTGCCCGGCTATCCACATTTGTCTCCATTTTTGAACTATTCTTTTAATAATGACTATATGCAAACACATTAAACCTAAAACACTTCATCCTAACCACAAGTGATAGTTTTGTCTGACAACTCCATAGGAAAGTGTTTTTTGTTCTTTGGTAACATTACCAAAAAATCAAGCCAGAAGACAAACACTTAGCTACAGACAACATGTTCTAGAAAAACCTAAGATGTTGCATGATTATCATGAATCACGTAAAACCAAATGGTTACTAGGTAGATTAAAATTTAATAGATTAACCTATTATAACATATTTGCGCAACAACTGTTTATTATCTATCGAACCCGTACATCCAGATTAATTGATCTAAATATAAAATATTCCCTGTGTTTCAGTCTTTCAAAAAATAATGATATATCAGTTACTCTATTGTAGTCTTTTGTCTGTTAATGAAGCATGTGAAAAATTAAATAGATTTTTTTTCATTTTTTATTTAATAGTATTTCTGTTTGGCTGTCAGTTGCCTTTTGGTGGTATAAAGGAAGGTTCAGTTGGGCCACACAAGTTTAGTCAAAAACAATAATGGAAGACAGACAGAAAGAGGGGGAAAGGGAAAAGGAGAGTACACAGAGATAGAAAGGGGCATAATGGAAAAATCGTAGAACTAGGATAAACTATTGTACTGTTAGGTACCTTGTCATTTTTTAATACATTTTAAATAGATTCTGAATTTTTTTGATGCCTCAATCACCAAAATATCAATACATATACAGGTGCTGGTCATATAATTAGAATATCATCAAAAAGTTGATTTATTTCAGTAATTCCATTCAAAAAGTGAAACTTGTATAATGTATACATTCATTCCACACAGACTGATATATATCAAGTGTTTCAAGTATTTATTTCTTTTAATTTTGATGATTATAACTGACAACTAATGAAAACCCCAAATTCAGTATCTCAGAAAATTAGAATATTGTGAAAAGGTTCAATATTGAAGACAACTGGTGCCACACTCTAATCAGCTAATTAACTCAAAACACCTGCAAAGGCCTTTAAATGGTCTCTCAGTCTAGTTCTGTAGGCTACACAATCATGGGGAAG
>JACXGI010000179.1:86136-126270 GCA_016801175.1 Esox masquinongy | reverse complement strand
CATGTGGGGGAGATTCACAAAGAGTGGACTGCAAAGAGCTGGAGTCAGTGCTTCAAGAACCACCACGCACAGACGTATGCAAGACATGGGTTTCAGCTGTCGCATTCCTTCTGTCAAGCCACTCTTGAACAAGACACAGCGTCAGAATCGTCTCGCCTGGGCTGAAGACAAAAAGGACTGGACTGCTGCTGAGTGGTCCAAAGTTATGTTCTCTGATGAAAGTAAATTTTGCATTTCCTTTGGAAATCAAGGTCCCAGAGTCTTGAGGAAGAGAGGAGAGGCACAAAATCCACGTTGCTTGAAGTCCAGTGTAAAGTTTCCACAGTCAGTGATGCTTTGGGGTGCCATGTCATCTGCTGGTGTTGGTCCACTGTGTTTTCTGAGGTCCAAGGTCAATGCAGCCGTCTACCAGGAAGTTTTAGAGCACTTCATGCTTCCTGCTGCTGACCAACTTTATGGAGATGCAGATTTCATTTTCCAACAGGACTTGATATGCACACAGTGCCAAAACTACCAGTACCTGGTTTAAGGACCATAGTATCCCTGTTCTTAATTGGCCAGCAAACTCGCCTGACCTTAACCCTATGGAAAATCTGTGGGGTATTGTGAAGAAGAAAATGTGATACGCCAGACCCAACAATGCAGAAGAGCTGAAGGCCACTATCAGAGCAACCTGGACTCTCATAACACCTGAGCAGTGCCACAGACTGATCGACTCCATGCCACGCCGTATTGCTGCAGTAATTCAGGCAAAAGGAGCCCCAACTAAGTATTGAGTGCTGTACATGCTCATACTTTTCATGGTCATACTTTTCAGTTGGCCAACATTTTTAAAAATCCTTTTTTTGTATTGGTCTTAAGTAATATTCAAATTTTCGGAGATACTGAATTTGGGATTTTCATTAGTTGTCAGTGTTAATCATCACAATTAAATGAAATAAACATTTGAAATATATCAGTCTGTGTGTAATTAATGAATATAATATCCAAGTTTCACTTTTTGAATGGAATTACTGAAATAAATCAACTTTTTGATGATATTCTAATTATATGACCAGCACCTGTATGTGGCATCATTGAGTATCTTAGCGATGGTTTCTTCCAGATAGAGCTGTAATAGGGTTTACGGGTGACCCCATTTCAGGAATGAATGAACCACATCCCATATCACTAAGGAGTTTAGGATTATAGGGTTATTTATAGTAACTTTCCCTTTTTAGCCTCAAAATAAACTAAATGATCTAGGTCATAGGGGGATACAAATAGGTCTTTCATTTTCATACAGGTTTGCAATGACTGCACTACCCTTTGTCTGGATGCTCATAAGTGAGTGGTCCCTTAGTAAGATTTTGGATAGAGAGACCCTGACCTCCTGCTTTGTTTGTTAGCATAAAAATAGTGTATGTTGCATACAATACAAAAGATTAAATTGAACCCTAGCTGTGATACATTTTTACAAATTCTGAAATAAGCTTTGAATGTTGATTTCATTTAAAAAATATATTTTAACATTACGCCATTTTCATTTTAATTATAGTCACTTACCCTAAAATACACTTTCCCTAAAGAAGTATTTTTTCCATCTTGCTAAGTCATTTTAAATTATTGATATACTAAGTAGAGCATTTATTTAATTTCTATTAATAGGTTTACCAGGGGTAAACATTTAAAATGCTCATAAGACTATTTCCATGAAAAGGAAATAGCCCAGTTTACTTTGTATCCTGAAAATAATCTTAAATGGAAATCCACCGCTGGACTGTGGAGTTTGTCAGTATGTGGAGTTTTTCAGGATGCCTCTAGTTAATTATAAGTAATAGGAGATGTTTCAAACTTAATTATGCACCAAAGGGGTAGAAATATTGTGCCTTGAAAGTTCAACCAACGGCATCATTGGTTGATTGAATCAGTTTTCTGATAAAAAAAAATGCATCATGTTTTGCAGCAATTATTGAGGTCTTTGTGTATGTCGATGCTTGTGTGGTGGGTAGATATGGTTGTTCTTGTTTAATGGAGCCATTGGACTTATCTCAACAACAACATATCCCACGACATTGCAGGATAGCCAGGGTAACACATTTTTCTCCGGCTCTTTAAAGAGTACTACCTGTGGCAACCTTACTTCCTCGTCAAATTGTGTTCCTACTCTTGAAGATCCGCTTTTTAAAAAGGGGGGCGGTAGTAGTTTTTACAGATTTTCAGGAGCTATGCTAGATCCAGAAATATTTTTAGTGCTGCTTTAATTATCTCTGGAGCTCTAATGCCTACCTTCAATCCAAAACTAATTTTGGGGTTATCTCTAAAGTCTGGATGTATGCTCACATGATCCCACTGCAAAAGTGTGGAGTCCTTGATAACTATCAACCCTGTCTCTAAATTGTTATCCCTTGATAAAATCCTGGAGACATTGGGAAATAAATATTCTATTCCTTTTTATCAGAAAATTGCATTTTGGGCATAATGCTATCACAGCAACTACAGAGGTTGTAAATAATATTTTCAAAGCCTTAGATGAGAAATCAAGCTGTGTTGTTGTCTTCAAAAGCTGTCTTCATTGAGCCTGGCAAAGTACTCTCACCTTTGGTTTCAAAATTACTGTAGCTACAGAACACAGTCCATTATATCTGATAGAATTAAATCAACATTTCTCGTAGTTTACAAAGGAGTTCCACAGGGTTCAACTGTGGGTCCCACATTGTTCACTCAATATATTAATTACATCTGTAACTCTTTAAGAACTTGTGCACTTCCCTTATGAACCCTAGGTTGGTACTAAATGCAAATTAAACTAATCACATGCTATTTTCTAGGTCACAAAACCTATCTTTGGATGAGCCTAAAATTACTACCCTAAAGGATTCTTTTATAGAACGTGTTGCTCCCTAAATATTAAAATTGGTTTCTTTTATAGGAAAAAATCATGTCTGTCACATCAGCACAGAGAATATATATTTCAAGCTACTTTATGTTGGTACAAGATTTTGGCAATATACTATATATGTGTGCCTTGTCACAAGATCCAACGGCCTCTTTCCCACATGAAGCACGGACACCTGTTTCTCGTTATGCCCCTCACCTGTGTTCCTGTCACTATTTAAGTTCCTTCTTTCCTAGGCCTAGTCCACATGTCCACAGGTATTTTTTTAAATGGGGGGTTTTCTAAGTGTTTTCTATTCGTCCACATGCAAACTGCGTTTTAGGTCACTGAAAACAGACCTTTTGAAAAACTCCTTCCAGGGTGAAGATATTCAGAAACTTTGTTTTCAGTGTTGACGTGTAGACGTTATCTCCTTTGTTTAAATGAGGCAATTTTGTGCAATGGCGGATGTAGCCAAAATAGTGCTGGTTTTAATATTGCTAACAGGACTTTTTAAATGTTTGCACATAAATGTACAGTTACTCTGCCAGTATATTGAGGAACAGAGGTGTCAGAATGCGTTACGGAGGTCACTGCTACATTTGCGCCATTGCTGTTAGCCTACCTGAAACGGTTATTTTTTTTCAGGCTTTGGACTGGTCAACATGTCTTTAAGGTTAGGGTTATATCATCGCCTGTTGGTTTGACATGATATTGACAGTGCTTGAAAGCGTGTTTTTGCATTTTCATGTGGACAGAGATTTTTTTTAAAACAGTGCATGCATGGATGGGATTTTTTTTAAGAACGAAGGAAAGTTTTAAAGAAATACCTGTGTACGTGTGGACTAGGCCCTAGTGTGTCTTGTCAGGCTTTGTTTGGTTTCACCCATATGTAACGTTGTTCTGTTTTGTCTTGTGTTTTCGTTTCCGTTTGTTTGTTTCCTTTTGTTGCCATCTATGCTGGCCTTCTAGGCAGAGGTCGTCCTCTGTCCAGTGTCTGTGTTCTTTTGCCCATCTTAATCTTTTCATTTTATTGGGCATTCTGAGATATGGCTTTTTCTTTGTTACTCTGCCTAGAAGGCTAGCATCCCAGAGTTGCCTCTTCACTGTTGACGTTGCATCTGGTGTTTTGTAGGTACTATTTAATGAAGCTACCAGTTGAGGACCTGTGAGGCGTCTGTTTCTCAAATTAGACACTCTAATGTATTTGTCCTCTTGCTCAGTTGGGCACCAGGGCCTCCCACTACTCATTTTATTCTGGTTAGAGTGAGTTTGCGCTGTTCTGTGAATGGAGTACTACATATCGTTGTATGAGAACTTCAGTTTCTGAAGGTCTCATTCAATGAGTTTCAGTGAACATACAACAAGTTTCAGTGAACCCACAACACTGAAGATACTGAACAAGTCTAAAGAAGGCCAGTTTTATTACTTCTTTAATCAGCATAACAGTTTTCATTGATACTACCACAATTGCAAAAGGGTTTTCTAATGATCAGTCTTTTAAAATGATAAACTTGGATTAGCAAACAATATGTGCCATTGGAACACAGGAGTGATGGTTGCTGATAATGGGCCTATGTACGCCTTTGTATATTTTTCATTGAAATCAACAATTTCCAGCTAGTCATTTACAACATTTACAGTGTCTACGCTGTATTTCTGATCAATTTGATGTTATTTAAATGGACAAAAATGTACTTTTCTTTCAAAAACAAGGACATTTCTAAGTGACCATACACCTTTGAACATTAACAGTGTCTACACTGTATTTCTGATCAATTTGATGCTATTTTAATGGAAAAAATTTGCTTTTCTTTCAAAAACAAGTACATTTCTAAGTGACCATACACCTTTGAACGGTAGTGTCTGTTTTATTATCATGTTGTATGTGTTTCTATTGTTTTAATACATGGCTCAGCTGTAAAAGAGACGTTTGCCTCAGCCGATTTCTCTGTATAAATAAAGTTCAATAATGTCCGTAAAGAATGAAGGAAAATTCAAAGCAAATCCGGAATAAGGTTCTTCAAAAGCACCAGTCAGGTGTAGGATATACGAACATTTCCAAGGCACTGAATATCCCCCAGAAGACAGAAACATCCATTATTTAAAAAATGCAGAGAGAATATGGCACAACTATGAATCTGTCTAGAACAAGCCATGCTCAAAAATGTAATATCTGTGCCAGAAGGGCACTAAGTCAATACTTATTCAATCAATTATTTTCTGTTTTGTATTTGTAATTAATTTAGAACCAATTTTATTTTTCCCTTTGAAATTATGGACTTTTTTGTGTTGGTCAGTGGCAAAAATTCTTAATTAAATCAATTTCCATTTCTTGTTGTAACACAGTAAAATGTGGAAAAATCCAAGGGTGGTGGATACTAGTGAGAGCCACTGCATTTTCCATCAACGTCATGGTTACGATTGGGGTAGGATTTGGGGATATCTTAACCTAGATAAGCAGTTAAGGTTAAGCTCTGCTTAGAACCCACAGTACCCGGTACACATACAAAGGACTCATTAAAAACAACCTAAATAATAGCAATCATTGTAATAACCAAAAAACATATTTTGTATCCCCCTTAGGCCTAACTACAGTATTGATATTTTGATGTTTCTGTAGTTTTGCAAATTGTCCCAATATTTTCTTCCCTCCCCTGGATGTCTAAATGAAAAGAACGCTGGAAAGATTTTTACTGGATTTTATAGGAAACAAAACTCCACTACGTGTCTTTGTTTCATCTTCAAATCATGATTACTGTTTTCAGACCAGGTTCGATTTTTTTGTAGAGTTTGAATCAACAACAACAAACCTCTGAAATTCTGTTTCAGAAACGTAACAAGATACAGAAACGAAAACAAGATTTAATTGTTTCCACGTATTGCTTTATGTCACTATTGCAAAGGGTTCCCCATTAGTTATTTTTCTACCATGGGCTTCCTCAGGTTTCAAAGTTAGGTAAGCCTAGTTTCGATGAGGCTAGTGATTCTGTATCACTCTGTCTCTGATTAAGTTGTGTAAACATTTCATATGCCCAGAACATTTTGTCCAGCCCAACGGACACACCCACAAAAACACACCCACAAAAACACACACGCAAAAATACATAGCCGGTGGTCGAGTCTTCCCATACGGAAAGCTAATATATGGCCACATACATTAAAAGTAACGTAACATATATTTAAAAATACATGCTCATATACAGCTCCGGACAAAATTAAGAGACCACTGCACCTTTTTCTTTCCTTTCCAAAAAAGTTGAAATGGAAGGTTTTGAGTGAGGAACAGAAGCGTTCAATTTGCAGTGGTCTCTTAATTTTAACCCTTCTGTTCCTCACTCAAAACCTTCCTTTTTCGACTTTTTTGGAAAGGAAAGAAAAGGTGCAGTGGTCTCTTAATTTTTTCCGGGGCTGTATGTTAATTACATATTTCACTTTGACAAATATAAAAACGGCAAATTCTTGTATATTTTGACATATGTACATATATGTAAATGGGTTGATCAAACCAAATATATGTTTACAACATATATGCTCATATAAGACATATAAGTTACATACATATATTACCATATATTACATTTCCATATGGGTTTCCTTGTTCTATTTTAGATGTGATTGTTGTTTTTCAAATAGCCTTCCCTGGCAAATAAAAGTGAATGGCCTCAATACAAATACAGAGATGAAGGAAAAGAAGGGATGTGGTGGTTAAATATTGATGGGTAAATGTTAAGAATAAAATATAGTGCAGCGCTAACTTAACATAAAAAAGGTGCTTCAACACTTGAATTTTCAAAGCCATTTCTCTGTAGAAAGGTGTGGCTCTTATGAAAGAGATGAGATCAAGCTGGGTATTTTGGGGAGGTTTCACAAGGTTTACAGCTGGACATTTTCTCAGTATTCTGCAGTACATCTGTATAGGTCAAGCTAGTTTCACCAATGACCACTATCGCCAACCCAATCACCTACCTTTTTTGGATGGAGCTCCAACTCGTGGGGGCCTTCCCATTAAGGTGTTGGGGGTGGTAAAGATTATGTTATAATTAATAGAGTTTACACATTTCATAGAAGTTCGGTAAATGGGTGTGAATAGTCACCTATTAACCTGTCAGCATCAGAACTGGGTGTTGGACCAGGCATCAGATCTGGGTGTGGTGTAAAAATAGACATGATCATTTGGAAAGAACCTAAGTAAACATCCACAGTTACGTGAGGTGGTGGATCTGTGATGTTATAGGGCTGTTTTCCTTCCAAAGGCCCAGGGAACCTTGTTAAGAATCTTTGCAGATTGCAATGGTGAAAGAGATGTATATTGGGCTCGCTGATTTGGATACATGGTGACATGGACTCTATCAAGTATCAGGAGATTTTAGGTTAAAACCATTCTGCCGTTGGACCTTCCAGAGGGACAGAACTTCGAAGCATTTTAAAACACTTGCTTCTTTTTGTACCATGTCAATCATCTTTTCCAACTATCAACAGTAAATTAATGTATACACCTGCATCTGTTGGTGTATATCGCAAATCACATGGCTTGTTGCCTAAATGGTGAATATTCAAAATGATAATCAGCAAGCTCTCTGATATCCTGGTACAACTTCTATTTAACTAGCTATTCACATTAAAAGAGGGGGGTTACTTATCATATCTAATATTTGCTCTCTGGTCACATAGATAACTATTTACTTAGATAGTGGCTGGCTTACTAATTGCCTGCATTCCCAGGCATATTATTAGTAAATACATCAAAACTAATATTTGGAATTTCATTTTCTTTGTTATCAGCAATCCGATATATCGGTCATTCTCTAGTACCTTTTTCAGACATACTGTACCTTTACAGTAACCTTTCAGATAATTAAGAAAGTGGCACATCAAAAGTGGCTGTACCCTTTCAGAAAAGAGAATTTTCCTCCGACATAGAATGTTTAGAATTGGTCTCACGCTGCTCTAGAGACCTGTAGCATTAACAAATGCATTGAATAGAGGGAGCTTTTTCTTATTTCATAATTACCATTGTGGACTGAATGAGTTACATTTTTTTGTGCTGGTTAGGGCCAGCTGCACTAAACATAGTCTGAAGCAAAACCGAGACCAGACAGAGATCTGTATGTGTGCATTGGGGTGGACTTGAAATGACTGTAACCTTATATAATTCCTTGCAATAACTCTGTCTGAGTTACTGAGTTCAGTTATGACTGACCAATTCTGTTGACAATATGCTGTGTATATGAATGTGTGTGTTTGTGCAAGTGTGTGTGTGAATACCAGCTCAAATCCTTATTTAGCTTGACTTTATCATATAGTCCAAAGACCATCATCTGATCAACTCAATCACTGTTTTATTCATGAAACATATCAATGATTTCCATCGTCGTTTCTCCTAAAGCATGTCCAATTACATGGAGATATGGTGTGATTGTCATGTGTCTTATGTAGCCAATGGAAAAGCTTGTAAAAGGGCAAAGGGTTCATATCATTTAGAGTTTGTAAGTACCCTACTCAATATAAATTCAGGAAGAATTAGGTCAGAAATGTCCCTGTTCTCTGAATGTATAGAATCACATAAACATGCGCACGCACACAAACAAACATATCGTCAGCAGACTTGATGAATCAGAGGCAGACCTAAACTCTGTAACTCCATCAGAGCTATTGCAGATAATTATATAAGATTACCATGGTGTGTATCTAACCTGCAGTGCTCAGACAACCACAAGGTTAACTATTTGGCCAGACAACATAAGTTCATATTTGGTCATCCCCACGTGTGTCTGTTTGTCTGTCTGTCTCTCTCTCGTTCTCTTTTTTAAAGTTCAGTGTGGATGATTACTTTCAGAGGGTCATAAAGAGAAACATAATTTGTGGTAATGAGTTTATAGTTCTCCCCATTATCAAAGATGTCGCTTTGTGTAGGCCAATTGCTATTGTCTCTCATATACTTTTCACAGAGGCATGCATTTTCCTGCTCGTGAGCAACACTTCTGGTAACTCAGTTTTGCAGTAGACTAAACAGGATTTCTTCAAACTACTAGGGAGATACTTGTGTACTGAATGTCTCAGACCATTGGTGAAATTCAGAGTATAAAGGGTATGCTCTTATCAGACAAAGTATATATTGTCTATACATGGCACACAAGACAAGGTATGTGTGTTTGTTTGTGTGTGCGTGTGTGTTTGTAGCAGTTTATTTTCCAGTGTGTTTGCCAGGTACACTGTTGGCAGACATATGCTGTCTAATCAACTGGAACATTCTTGTTAACTTTAAATCTTTCCGCAAAATACACGTTTCTAGGAATCATGGCAATACCTGGAAAAAAATATGTTTTAACGATTGGTCAAGAGTGCATGTGTGTATGTTCATGTATGTGTAGATTTGTGTGCGTGTCCATAGTTTTCTATACTTGTAAGGACCAAAATAATCCCCACAAGGATAGTAAAACAAGGACAATTCGACCTTGTTGGGACATTTCGCCAGTCCTCAGAAGGGAAAATTCCTATTTTTGACTTAGGGGTTAGGTTTAGAGTAAAATTTACCTTAGGAATTAAGGTTGTAATTACAGTTTGAGGTGAGGGGTTTTATTTTATATAACCCTTAAGGACAGCAAGGAAAAATAAAAAAGGGCAGCTGACACAGCAATAGAAAAGTACAAAAATAAGCTGTGCAGTCTTATTGGCACCTTTCGTAAAAAGTTGCAAAAAAGGCAATGAAATGTTTTGGTTTGATATATGAAAGAAATATACCATTTAATTGAAGCAAAATAGTTTAAACAAATTCTGAATCAAGAAATTCATGATTTCTCAAAAATATCTGTCATGAATATTGGCACTTCTGCATTTTTTACTATGTGCACCCTCCCCTTGCCAAGGAGTCTTCTTGTAATAATGTTTGATGAGATGGAAGAACACCGAAATGGATTTGAGTTCAAGTAAAATATCTCAAGTAAAATATCTCCACATCCATTAGCGTCCTTGGCACTCTGTAACAGTGAAACAGGAGGCAGGACACAGGTGCAGGGAGAACTACGGACTTTTTCATGAAGAACTTAAAGGTAACAAAAACAAAATATATCACCCCACATTCTAATGCCCCTTCCTCTTGCACTAGCAGACTCTTGCCCCTGTCTGTCTCCTGCCTGCTACGTATTCCACAGCAGTAAAATTCAGTCTTACCCTTGCAGTATAAATGTGTTTGAGAACTGATAGGTTATGAGTTTCACCTGTCAGCTAAATTGGACAGCTTTTGCGATTGGTTGCTCTAAATTGTGAGGAAATCTAGTCTAAGTCTATCCATCTGACAACTATTACAACAATACTACATAACTATTATGTATCTAATATATATGTGACAGGTTATTGTGATTGTTGGTTGTTCTATTTAGCATGTAGTGATTCACACAATGAACTTGTATATAATTGCATTTGAGAGTAATATAATTCAATAACAAATGAATGCAAACTATTTTGATCTGCAAGGCTTACTCAATGCATTTTGTGCCAAAGAAATTATAAATTACTATAGTCGTGAACAAATGACCTAATGTTCATAAAGTTAGTCATATAGTTTGATTAAATTTGGTAGTCATTTGACGATTGTGCCAAAGCGAGATGAGGAGGAGAGCAGATTTTATTTGAGACTCATAGCAGTTTACAAGGAAAATCACTCTTTCAGGAACCATTAAAATACAACAAAGCACTCAGCTTACAGTAACAATAGCAAATTAACTCCAAACACACTTCACACACACGTAAAAGACAGGGGAAACTGATGGTTACATATACATGGGCATAACATGGGGAATTGAGTCCAGGGATGAGACATGGAAATGGAACAGGACCGGACGGAGATGGAACAGCGTAAGTGACAACTCGTGGGAGGGAAAGTGAAGCAGGTGTCACAGGACATATTCAAAGGAAATCCAGAATAAGGTTCTTCAAAAGCAACGGGTTGGATATAAGAACAGTAAAGTCAATTATTAAGAAATTGAAAGAATATGACAACTGCAAATCTAGAACAGGTTGTCCCCAAAAACTGAGTTTCCAGGCGAGAAGGGCACTAGTCAGGGAGACCCACCAAGAGGCTTAAGGCAACTCTAAGGGAGGTACAGTATAGCAGCTAAGCTGGGAGAATAGCCCGGGTGCTTCACGAAAGTGGCTTTTATGGGAGATTGGCAAAAAGTTCCTCAGCCAGAGTTTGCCAGAAGGCACCTGGAAGATTCTATGATTTGATGAGATGATTAGCTGTTTATTATGGAAAATTAAACATATGAAATGTCTGAGCACTCGTCTCAAATATCGTGGTCGTATAATTTGAGCTGTATTTGACAAGATTGTACAATGAAGTTAGAAACCATTTTACAAAGTCACAATTCTGAAACTGTTCACCATGCGACTATTTCTGGTGGATTTTTCGAATTACCTATGCGTGCATGCTTTTTGGGGTAGGATAGACAAAAACTTCGCTGGCTACAACCTTCCGTAGCAACGTATAGTGAGCCTAAAATGGAACTGTTTATATTGCGACTATTTCTGGTGGATTTTCGAAGTACACATCCGTGCATGATTTTTGGGGTTAATATAGGCTAGATAAAAACCCCTTGGGCAGTAAAACAGTAGGGGTTTCCACGATTCTCTCGTCTTTCCACTTGTTGAAAAAGTTAGTTATCACCTATATTGATAGTTATTGTATCAATGTCATTCATGGATGAAAGAAAAACGAACGTTTTTGTGGCATGAAATAGCTTTGGTTGTGTTGAGTTCAAGTAGTAAGTTAGATACTAGTAAGCCTACCGGCTAATAAGCTGTTAAAACGGCCAGTGGCAAAAGCCATACATTTAATAGATGCTACTTCTTGTGATGGAGGTAATCTTAATAAGAATTGTTTGTCAGTTCAACACAATGCTCAATGATGTCTCGCGTTTTTCCACAACTTTGAATAGTTTAATGATCTATACGGCACTTCTGTGAGCTGTGTCATTTTAAAGAAAAATTCGCCTTTATACTCATCTAAATACAGCAAATTTGAATGAACCCACCTGCTGTGATTGAGGAGCGCACAACCTATTTTCTCACTAACGTTGAAAAGCTATACTGTACACCCCAACCGTTCAGCGCAGTGCTAAAATGAGCACATGCCACCTGGTGGACGAATGTCGAAATAACTCCCCAACAGCGTGGTTGGGTTTAAGTTAGTGATGGCCATTCGAGGCTTCATTACCGTTCTTCTAGAAGCAGGCTATAACGCTAGCAGCGCTAACTCAGATAACTCAGATTGTTAACTATGGCCTTATATATGTCAATGATGGCTTTTATTGTGATAAAGAAAATCTGAGAGCTGCCAGCATAATATCCTGCTGCTAAAATTACGCTAATGAAGCCTCGTTTGGCCATCACTAAAGTAGCTACAGTTTCAATAAAAGGAAACTGAAAAGCATACTTTCTCATGTTCAGCGAGTGCATTACGTATGATGCATAAGATTTGCTATGTGTTTGTTAAAAAACATTTTTGGTTATAGATTTTTGCTTAGACAACTGATGCTGCTTTGAGAACATGCATTGGGACACCAAAAGTACTTATTTGAATAATATCGAAAAGTAAATATTTTTGCAAAGTACATGACATGAATAAGTATTTTTAATTTTTTTTTTTATCTCAGTGAGAAACTAACAACTCACTGAAGGGCAGATCATTAAACTTTCCACAATCGCAGAGAAATAATCGTCTTTTGGAAAGAAGTTCTTTCGATGGACTTATCCGAACAATGGTAATGCCAATGTCACTGATTGGTCAAGAGTAGAAGGCCCATCCCTCTCTTGTTTGCAGAATGAATTTTCACTTACGAACCTCTAAATGCGCAACTTCTCGTCGTAAACCTGTCAAAAATGTGAGGTGGCGCAAGATCGGCGCGTGCATTTCAGCCTTACAGCAGGAAATTTGCCGCGGTAAATACTCTCGTTGTAAGTCTGAAAATAAAATATGCTTGCAATTCGAGTTGAATTTCTACAAATGTTTGATTACAGAATTAAAAGTTTGTAAAATAAAAAACTAAAGAAACTGTACAAACTTGTACAAATTCAAGTACAGCTTGCAAGCAAGAACTAAATGCATAAACGTGCAAACATAAGCTTGCAACGTACCTAAATGTACAAACTTACAAAATGTAACTACAGATTTGAACATCAGAGACAAGTACACATACATTTAACATGTTTAGTATTCCATAGTTTATCATCTTTTAATTGCCTGAAGAGAAATAGCCCAGCTCAACCACGTGTCTGTAGTCAAGTCATGCATCTAATGCCACTAATTCTTACACACTTTATGTAGTTATTACGTATGAGCTGATCGCACAGGTGTATAAGAGAAAAAAATGATAGGTAGAAAAAGACAGTCCAATACATCAGTGCACACTGTCTATGTAGCTACATACCGTATACCATTTCCCAGGACTTTGATGAATGACATACATGTCAAGCTAGTCTCAGGTAGCCGAGTGTGTGTGCGCGCGCGGGTGTGTGTGTGAGAGAGAGTCAATGACAAAGAAACAGAGAGAAAGGGCTATATTTGTAAGAAAGAGTGTTGTGTGTATGATAAATTATACCTGAGGGAGAAAGAGTAGAGTATGTGTCAAGTTATATGAAAACTAAAGGATGTTTCTTAGTGTTTTCCCATTTACTGCCACAATGACATGCAGATCATTATTGGTTTTATTCCTGCCAAATCACAGGTAGAGCTTTGGAAATGAGGAAATACAAATTTGTAAGCAGTAGTAGTATAACAGTTTAAATTAAAATTCCTTGTATTATAATGAGTAGAGGAGTATCATCGACAGGTTTTTGTGTAGCACATGCACAGAACTTATCAAACATTCCAAAAGGTGTCCGGGGTGGCAGAGCAAAAAGAATGCTAACAGCACTTACCGATTTTCATTACTAAAGTGTTTATTATGACAAAAATACCTTGAAATAAGCTCATTTTCTGTGCTTATGCACACTTGTGCACTTTCTTTTATTCATGCAGCAATTGTTTTGGAAAACATATTTTGGCTGGTAAAGAATACAAGTACCTGGTAACAAAAAATGTCCACCAGCCTGGAGGCCAAAAAGGTTTATTTTATCCCCTGATCCCCATCCAACTTGACAGAGCTTGAGTTATTCTGCTAAGAATGGACAAAAAACTATTTGTCCAGATGTGTGAAGCTAGGAGAGATTTATCCAAATAGACTAATGGCTGTAGTTTCTGCCAAAGGTGCCTCAACTAAATATTGACTAAATGGTGTGTATACTTAAGCAATCAATTATTTTCTATTTTGTTATTATAATTACTTTAGAACAAATTGTAGATTTTATTTTTAACCTTTGACTTTATGGACCTTTTTTGTGTAACACATCCAGCCCAAAATGAGAGGTTAAAAAAATAGTTTATTTTCAAAAGTCCCAGACTGCATTTTTTTTTATTATTTTGTTTGTTTTAAATCCCAAAATGTGTCTGGCTATCTAGAATGTGTGCTTGGTTCTGCATAAATTGTTCATGGTTCTGGGGTGTTAGCTTGAACATCTGATCACTCTGTGTATGCTTTCTGTGACAGTGCATAAACGATTGGGAAAAACTGTTAAAAGGGGGTTGTTAATGTAATAAAACTCCAACTTAAGTTCATTGCCCATTAATGAGGCCTTTTTAAAGTACTTCAGTTGAAATACGACAGTTGGAAAAGCACAATGGTGGAATTTTCATGCCTCATTCATTTACTGGAATGGAAAGATGATGTCTGGGACAGCAAATAAACTATTTTTCCAACCTCCCGTTTTGGTCTATAAGTAGACTCACTATCATACCTCAATTTTCCACAAAATTCCAGGTTTGAAAGTGATTGGTTTGGATGACATGGGCCCATGCATAACATAGTACACCATTTTTGGCGCCCCATTTGGGCTTAACAGCAGTGCTTTTAGAGAAAATGGACACAATATCTCAGAATAAATCTTTAACTTATATTTGAAACAAACAAAAAAAAATCCCACCCAAGCTGTCAGACAAGTGTATACCCAAAAATGTGTTCGTGAGCGCGGCTTCCAAAGCTTTCTCGGCCAATTAGAATATGTGATTGGCCACTACTCCACGTGATTACACAGCATGGTTAATTTTAGTTATGTCTGTGAGCAGCTGCTAACGATGAAGCACAGTCTGATGGGTAATTACGAGTTGTAATATCTGCTTGCCAGGCACAGCTGCTGGAGAATGTGCTAAGTCACGCACAGGCCTACTAATTGATTCCACAACACTATAATTGTTCTGTCCTGCTGGACTGTGATCCTGGCGTAGTGCCCAGCATTGCTGTCACACTGCGTCACTTATTGTAGTTCACTACCTTTCAATGCTATTTCCTCTAGTGTTCATGTCGCAACGCCATTCCTTCCAGACCTCCCTGCTTTCGTCTACAGGAAAAACCCTCTCCCCTCATCATTCTTTTCCAGGTTACACAAGATGTAAGAATTAACTCTGCTCTCTCTAGGCTGTTTACACTGGGAGCCCAAATCTTAATTTCCCTGTAATTGGTCTTTTGACCGATCATAGCAGCTATTTTGCTAATAAATGGGCAAATAATTTATTGGATTGTCTGTGTAAATACAGCCAATAAACAACATTTACACAATTTGTCCCTCACTCCTTCATTAACTCATCTGGAAAAATAGTTTACAACACAAGAATCTGACCTCCAATGCATCATGGATGTTTACATGATCATTCCCTCCTTCTTTAATACAAGGTCTCTACTCTCCAATAATCAAGCTTTCTGGGGTCGCTCCAGGTGTTCTCTGAGGAGTTGTGTGAGTTCCCTTTTTACAATGTAAACTGCTTTGGACCCTAGTGAAAAGCACTATGTGAATGTGTCCCAATAGAGAATGTTCTGTCCCCTGGCTCTGTCTGACCCTGTTGGTAGCCCTCCACTACATTGCCTGTGCCATGAACTGACTTGACCTACTGTTTTTTTACTTCCCCTGGATATTGTTCATTGCTGTTACCTATTGTCTCCCAGTGTACATTAATATTAAAGACATGTGCCTTGAATGAATTAGATCTTCATACAATCTGCAATAAACAAAACTGACTTCCTTCTCAATGCAGTAGCATTAACTTTCTACAATAATAGTTTTAAAGGAAAACATGAAACCTGTGCAGGGTGTGTTGAGTTTAATGGTTTCCATAGCACTATCTGTGGATTCCAGGTCATGTTTATTTTGTTGTAAGCTGGCTTTCTGTAGCCAGGCCAAGTGTTTTCTTGGAGGTTGAATGACGTGAGAGTCTGCCTTACAATTTAAACTGCTTTGACCCAGTTTCTTTGGGGTTGAATGGTTTAGTCCAATCACCACCCCACATACACACCTAATGATTTGAGTCCCTGTCTCACGTGGTTTGTAACCCACCTCAATACTGGTTATTCCTTGGTTTGATTGAACGACAAGTCTTCTAGACTACTTCTGTTCCCTCCCTCTGGGAGATTTTCCTTGTGAATGTCACCATAAACAGCCTCTAGGATTGTGTTGGTCTGCATTTCATGAAAATAAAGGCTTCCAGCACTGGTGTAATTATAACTGTAAGGACAGCTTGCACCCCGGCCCGGCGTCACCACACTACACCTGTGGCTTCCACCAAAGGTGAGCTAGCTGTCTAGAGTTACTTAGTTAGTAACATTTCTTTTTCCAAATTAGCTGGCGGATAAAATAGAGCAATATCAGAGAAACATGCTGAACAGACTTCTTTTGAATATCTCTGAATAAGCCCTTAATCATCCATTTTCTAACCACATTATTAATGTGGGTTTTAAAAGACAGGTTATCATCCAACCAAATTCCAAAGTATTTGTAAGAAGGAAAACGTTCCATCCAAAATATTTGGGACCTAGAGAAAAACTATATGCTTTCTTTTATTTGGCAACAGCCTAAGATCTATAAGGCAATTTTGAATAAATTGACTGCAAGTGCATAAATACTTGGGCATGTAATGGAACAGCCATGTACACTATTGTGTCATCAGCATCAAAGTGAAAATTACAGTTTCTTGCTCAGGGTTTTTCAAAATCTGTTCCGCTGACTGGTGTTAGTCCATGGATGAAAGCTTGTCTGGCTGTTGCATATCGCTCATGAAAAACTCCCATTAATTGCATTGATGCATTGTTCATAGAACTGGAGTTAGGAATGTATTCACAAATATATCCACTATTTAGCGGTCTGAACATACTGAGTTCTTTCCATAGTCATTATTTTTGCATAAAATATAAAAAAAACTAATAATAATCTAAACCACAATTTATATTAAAGACATTTTAAATAAAATGGACACAAACAAAAACATTTGACATATTCATTGTTTTTTGGACAAAAACAAAGATTCTATAAAAAAAATATGTGAATCCCTTCATTCAATAGCTTGTAGCACCTCCATTAGCAGAAATACATCTATAGCCACCAATCAGTCTGGCATTTTTTGAGGGATTTCTGCCCATTTCTTACAGAACGCAGCCAACTGAGTGAGGTTTGAGAGGTATCTGTCATGTACTGCCTGCTTCAGGTCCTGCCAAAGCATCTTGATTGGATTAAGGCTAGGAATTTCACTTGGCCATTCCAAAACACAAATCTTTGGCTTGAGCCATTTTTTGGTGGATATGCTTGAATGCTTTGGGTCATTGTTTTGGAAGACCCATTTTTGACCTAACCTCAGCTTCAAGAATCCCTTGGTATTCCTCAGAATTCATTTATCCCTTGGTGATGTGCATCAAATCAGGTTCAGAGGAGGAAAAACAGCCCCAGATCTTGACCATCATGCTTGACAGTTGGGATAAAATACATTTGATGTTAGGCATATTTCTTTTTTGACAAACATAGCAGTTTTTATTATGACCAAAAAGTAAACTTTGACTGATCTCCCCAGAGTATGGTCTTCCAGAAACCTTCATGTTTATCCAGATGGTCTCTGGCAAAGTTAAGACATTTAGTTTGAAATTCAACACTACTGTTGTTTGCTCCTTGGGGTTTAAGGCCGGGTGTTTTGTAAAAGC
Source organism: Esox masquinongy (assembly GCA_016801175.1). Lineage (NCBI taxonomy): Eukaryota > Metazoa > Chordata > Actinopteri > Esociformes > Esocidae > Esox > Esox masquinongy. The sequence goes on along the minus strand of JACXGI010000179.1, from coordinate 108,357 downwards.
ACTGTGTGACAACTGCTGATGTGAAGGGCTTTATAAATAAATTTGATTGATTGATTGGTTTGGTTATTTCTTGACAGCAGAGGCTAAATTCCTAGCCACCCTCCCATCAATGCCATTTTGATTCAGTTTTCTTCTTATTGTTGAAGCATACACAGTAACCTGAGATGCAGCAAGGAAAGCCTGCAAATTTCCAGATTTTATGTTTAGGTTGGCATTTACCTGATTTTAGTATTTTTCTTGTGGCTCTTTGGCATATTTTGAAAGGTCTTCTTCTAGGCTGAGTTGCTGTCATGTTAAGTGCTCCCCATTAAAATGATTTGCCTCAGTGTGCTGATGGAGCTCAAATCTTTTTGAAATGGTAGTATAGCCTTCCCTAGACTGATATGCTCTAACGGCCCTCTTCCTGATGTCTTCTAAGATCTCCTTTCCTCTCGACATATTGTGTTTTGTATTCATTTGAATGAGTAACCCCAGGTTTAACTGACCAGGTTTCCTATGGAGTTAGATATCTGCCAAAAGGTTAAGCCTACGTATTGTTAGGATTGTAAGAAAATACATTCGCAAATTGGTATGATCGTAAAAAAGGTCAGACGTAAAACATGAAACGTAAGTGTGAAATTAAATCTGTGAACGTACAAACACCCTTTTACGATTTTCCACACGTTAAATTCTTACTTTACGTTGCAATTTATTTGTTTACAAATCGTTTTTCTACATACAAACTTTTGTGAGTAATCTGGCATCTGCAAAAATAAGACCCGAACGTAGCTCTTCAAAACTGTAACACTAGCAACAATAAGTTGGACCGCTAGCCCAGCGTTCAACCATAGCGTTGCCATTCCGGATATCATGTTCAAAATAAAAGTCCATAGCTGTTTTTTTTAAGGCTGTTTAACAACATTACACCAGTAGGCTATCAAGCATTTAGGCGTTAGGTAAAAACACTTGTGTGAAAATGACAAGGACACAGTATACCATTTCATAGAATATCCTTCTGAGCTGCAAAATATAATGAAATGATTTAGGTCAAGATATTCTTTAAATATTAGTCTGGCACGTGCTATTTAATTGCTGTGTTCTGTCCATACTATTTATGATGGTTGTATGTGGCCTGGAACTTCTGTAGTAATTGCTTAAATTTTAATTGCTAAATTTTAGTTATTCAGTATTTTAACAAATTCTCATTTTACACCAACAACCCAGGGGGAAAAACGAAGACCCATAAAGCAACGTTGTTTGAGTATTTGGGACCACAACAAGTGTGTAGGCCTACACAATAATAAAATGTCTATAAGTTTGAGTGATTTTTAATACACATGAAACCTATGCAAAGAGCAGTTACGCAAATGAAAATCAGCATTCACTCTGCATGCATGAAGAAAGAAGAGACTTTTAAATTGAAATCTTGCAGGATACCTCTTTCCAGTTTCCCTGAATTCCTGTTAGTCACACTGCCTCTGCTTGTTATATTAGCACTCATCCCGGAAAGTTTTGGTTACGTTTTTTTGGGAGGATGAGATGAAACTGCCAAAACTCCAGATTGTGATGCTGTATTTTAGAATTGTAAAACCAGATTCGTACAAGCAAAAAATATTTTTCCGTCATCGTAACAGGTTGTTTGTACGTTCACAGATCTAATTTCACGAGTGCGTTTCATGTTTTGCGTATGATTTTTTTACGATCATACCAATTTACGGATGGATTTTCTTACAATCCGAACAATACGTACGCTTAACCTTTTGGCAGATATCTAACTCCGTAGTTTCCTGTCTCAATTGATCAGAGTCCCATCTAAACTCATTCCTAAAGATCCCTCCATTGATTGAGTCATTTGGAACCCAATTATTTAACCACCTAATTTTACTTGCCGACTTATAATTCTACTACACACGATTTGCATTAAACCATCATATGAAATTGGCAACTATAAACCTGTTAAGTCAGATAAAAAACTACTGATTACATACACTAATTCCAAGGGTTCACATATTTTCAAGCAGCACTGTATGTGTTGTCTGTTTGCCTCTATGACACTCACAAAATAAACACGACACGGTAAAAAGGACTGTGGCAAAATCACAACTGATTTCATGATCTTGCTTAACATTTTCATGAACTTCCCAATATCATTTGATGCATTTCATTAACTACAAATCTTAGAACCAAATCCTATAAATCTGGATTGGCTACCTTAAAAAATTGTTTGTTGTTTAGGTCTGTTATTTGTAAATCCTAGATGACCAAATTAAATAGCCTAGCAGCTAGAGAATCTGATTAACATTTTAGCAAACACTGAGACAGGGCTGAGCTCGCTTTATGTAGGTTTGTGTCATTTTGACACAGGTATAACAAGTAGCCAGATGTTTCAACATTACCTATTTTCAGAGAGAAAACAACACATTTTTCCAAACTGAAATAATTCAAATATTTCCTGCCGTCGGACGCACCACTTATCTAAAACTAATGACATAAAACCTATTGGTCCAATATCAAGTTGAAATTGATTTCTTTTGACATTTTATACCCCAGTCAATGTTAAGTTCATGTACTTTGGACTGTATATTTCTTTGGGTTTTTGATCTGTAACAAAATAAATTATAACCCCATTTCCAAAAAAAGTTGGGACACTGCATAAAATGTAAATAAAAACAGAATGCAATGATATGCAAATCATTTAAACACTTAATTCAATAGAAAATAGTGCAATGACAACATATCAAATGCTGAAACAGAGAAATGTTGTTGTCTCTTAAAAAATATATGTCCACTTTGAATTTGATGCCAGCAACATATTTAAAAACAAGAAACCAGGCAGCCTAGTTCAGCTGGCCTGCAACAGGAAGTGTTGCCATCTCAAGATTCGAACACGGGTAGCCCACATGAAAGGCTGTGTCGTTAATCACTACACCACAGAGCTGTACATTTGCCGGGTGTCAGTATAGCCTCTTGTCTCTATCCTGAACAAATCCTCTTTTGCCACTGGCCATTTTAATAGTTATTTGGCCATTTGTGAATGACATTGATCCAGTTAAAATGACTAACGTTTCTTATTAAGTTTACCTCCACCACAAATAGCGGCTATGTATTGCGTTTGCCACCAGCCGTTTTAACATCTTATTAGCCAGTAATAGGCTTACTAGTATCTACTAACTTCCTAGGAATAATCATAAGAATTGAGCAATTGCTAGCGAGACTGAAGATGAACTATTCCTTGCCAAAAACAGTCGCAATATAACATTGATACAGTTAAAATGACTAACATTTCCTATTAAGTTTACCTCCACCACAAATAGCGGCTATGTATTGCGTTTGCCACTGGCCGTTTTAACAGCGTATTAGCCAGTAATAAGCTTTACCGATATCTACTAACTTACTGGAATAGTCATAAGAATTGAGCAATTGCTAGCGGGTCTGCCAAAGCTATTTCATTTCATGGCATAAGAACTTATTTTTTTATTTCATGGCACAAAAATGTTCTTCTTTCTTTCATTCGTGAATGACATTTATACAATAACTATCAATAAAGGCGACGATAACTAACTTTTTCATCAAGTGAAAAGACGAGAGAATTGTGGAATCTACCAGAAATAACTAATAAATGTCGTTGCTCTGAATGGATTTGAACTTCCAGGTCTTCCACATGAGAGGCACTGTCTTTATCCACTATGCCACGGCAATACACGTTTCAGCAGTCGCTAGACTCCACTGAGGATTGTGTTAAACTGAAGTTTACCTCCACCATAGCGTCTATGAACTGTATTGCTTTTGCCACCAGCCGTTTTAACAGCTTATTAGCCAGTAATAGGCTTACTAGTATATACTAACTTCCTAGGAATAATCATAAGAATTGAGCAATTGCTAGCGAGACTAAAGATGAACTATTCCTTGCTAGAAACAGTCGCAATATAACCGTATACAGTTTCAGTTAAGGCTTACTGTAACGTAACTACATTTTTAAGCCAGAAAATGTGTTTGTCTATCCTGACCCAAAATGCATGCATGGATGTGTACTTCGAAAATCCACCAGAAACAGTCGCAATAAAACTGTAAATTATTTCAGGCTTACTATAATGTAGATCCTAACGGTTTTAGCCAGCGAAGTTATCGTCTATACAGAATAATTCATAATGCGTACTTCGCTTCGCCTGCGAGGAGATATGAACTCGGAACCTACAGTTCACAAGTCCGCTTCTCTAACCACTACGCTATTTAACAAGGGTCAGTCAGTCAGTCAGTAAGAGACATTCGCTCTTCTTAGCCGGCTCGTTTACGCGGTCCGGCAAAAAGCTGGGACAGGGGCAACAAAAAACTGGAAAAGTTGTGTAATGCTAAAAAACAAAACCTGGTGGAACATCTCAGAACTACTTAGGTTAATTGGCAACAGTTTAGAAACGTGCATCTCAGAGAGGATGTGTCTTTCAGAAGTAAAGATGGGGAGGGGTTGACCATTCTGTAAAAGACTGTGGGGGCAAATAGTGCAACAATTTAAGAATAATGTTTGTCAATGTAAAATTGCAAAGAGTTTGGGGATCACATCACCTACAATATCATTAAAAGATTCAGAGAATACAGAGAAATCTCTGTATGCAAAGGACATGGCCGAAAAAGAATATTGGATGTACATGGTCTTCGGGCCCTTAGGCAGCACTGCATTAAAAACAGACACGATTCTGTAGTGGACATCACTGCATGGGCTCAGGGACACTTTCAGAAACCATTGTCTGTGAACATAGTATGCCGCAGCATCCACAAATGCCAGTTAAAACTCTACCATGCAAAGAAGAAACCATATATAAACAACATCCAGAAAAGCCTGCGCCTTCTCTGGGCCAGAGCTCATTTAAGATGGACTGAGGTGAAGTGGAATTTGAAATTGTTTTGGGGAATAATGGACATTGCGTCCTCGGGGTTAAAGAGGAGAGGGACCATCCGGCTTGTTATCAGCGCACAGATCAAAAGCCAGCATCCATGATGGTATGGGGGTGCATTAGTGGACATGGCATGGGGGACTTGCACATCAGTGAAGGTACCATTAACGCTGAACAATATATACAAGTTTTGGAGCAACATATGCTGCCATCCAGACAATGTCTTTTTGGGGAAGGCCTAGCTCATTTCAGCAAGACAATGCCAAACCACATTCTGTACGTATTACAACAGCATGGCTCTGTGGTAAAAGAGTCCAGGTGCTAAACTTGCCTGACTGCAGTCTGGACCTGTCACCCATTGAAAACATTTGGCACATTATGAAATGAAAAATACGACAAAGGAGAACCCAAGCTGTTGAGCAGCTGAAATCTTATATCAAGCAAGAATGGGAAAACATTTTACTTTCAAAACTACAACAATTGGTCTCCTCAGTTCCCAAACGCTTACAGAGTGTTGGTAAAAGAAGAGGTCATGCACAACATAGTGGTAAACATGCCCCTGTCCCAACTTTTTTGAAACGTGTTGCGGGCATCAAAATCAAAATGGGCATATATTTTTCCAAAAATAGTGACATTTCTCAGTTTCAACATTTGATGTTGTCTTTGTACTATTTTCAATTTAATATAGGGATTAAATGATTTGCACATCATTGCATTCTGTTTCCATTTACATTTTATGTAGTGTCCCACCTTTGGAAACAGGGTTGTACAAAAAGCAAGTTTAATATCAGATCAACAACAAGCTCAAAGATTTATTTGCCCAAGGCAATGAACTGAGTCTCTGTCCTGTCTGTCATTTTGCCTCAATCAGAGTGATCCTAGTATTTTTCAATGAGGTACAAAATCATAATCAGTGTAAAATCATCAATATTTTCCATTATTTTGAATCAAAAGTGGTTTGATGCAAATACTGAGGCAAATGCTAATAAGGACTCCTGCAAGAAAAATTATCATTTGCCCATGCAATATAGTTAGTTAGCTGATAATATTTTCAAGCTACAAGAAGCTCAAAACATTTTACAGCTGGCTAAACATAATGGTAAGTTATGCTTTTCTCCAACCTATAACACCGAGAGTACACGCTTAGATAAAAGGGTTATTTTGACTTCAATATATAACCTTTTACTTCTTTGGATGAGATTAATAAAATAGTTTCCATTAAATACCCCATGAATTCAAATAACCCAAAGGGTTCTATTGGTTTCCCTTGTGAAATGGGAAAGCTCACACTTGTGCAGTTACAATCTAACTGGCAACTGCAAATGGGATGGAGGAAATTGTGTGTTTAAGAGAAGCTGCGGCAAAGCTGTGCCTTCTCAAGCATCAGCATCTCACCAACGCCCCAACAGGACTAGCAGTTCCGAACAGCACAAAAACTGCAGGCCCGGGGGAAAAAGGACCACGGACATCAATGTCAAACACAGAAGGAACAGCTGCAGAGTGGAGATGCCATTGAACGCACCAGGGCTGGAAGCTTCTGATGGGGCAAGGAAGTAACCACTTAAGCCCATCAGAGACTGCATAAAAGGGCCTATAGGGCTATAACATGGGATAGAATAGTAGGAGTGAGAATGTGTCACCTGACTTCAACACCCATGTTGTTTCTGTACCCCACAGACAGTGAAGAAGATAAGTGTGTTGAGACCACCATTCTTTTCTGTTCTGATAAACGCCCTTCAGGGCACAACCACTTACCCCTTGTCATCTTCACTGTATTCTACATATCACACTGGTAGAGGATGTGGGCATAGTCTGGTGGCCACGGAGTCACAAAGAAATGTTCTGCCTTCGGGTAAGAAATATTTTCCCTTTCTTTGGAGAATGCTAAATTGTGGTCCAACAGCAGCAGGTCACTCCTAAAGATGCTATGGCATATGCTTCATATTTACTTCAAATGCCATATGTGAGAACCCTACCAGTTTAACCACCATCAAATGGCTGTACGGGCAATGTGCTCATGACTTACTCAAGGTGGCCAAAGAGTCGTGGAAACAACAACCCTCCCCCCATTAGAGACCGTATGAACTGCATACTGGTCATGTTACAGGAACAGATGAAGAAATCCCAGTGTGCAAAACAACGTACCTACAGTTTGCTGGCCCAGCTTTTGATAGTTCCGGCTGGTGCCGTGCCCCACTGTAAGCTGTAAGTTCTTGGGCACTGGTAGGGGCCTTACATATCCATTGAGCATGTTTGCCCAGTGGACTACCTTGTTAGTCATTGAAAGTAGGGTGGGGAGCAGACCTACCATGTAAACCTGCTTAAGGCATGGATAGAGGGTGGGGTGGATGTGGTCTCTGTCTTGACCACTATAGCCCAGGACAACGTGCAGAGAGCACTTCTCGTCCCATCTGGAGCTGAAGGAGTTGGTGAACCAGTATTTCAATTTGTCCTTGGTGACTCGGTTGGGGTCCCAACATGGCAAAACAGACAGGCTCTAAAGGATGCACACTCTCTGAATGGGTTTGCAGGTACTTCCCACGTTCCCAGTGAGGCATGGCACGAGGCTTAGAAGGGGGCTGGGTGCACCTTCTCAAGCATCCGTCACTCCAACGCCTCATGAGGACCATCAAGTCTAGGAGATACAGGACCATGGACAGCGCTGTCAAACACAGCAGGCCTGGAAGATGCAGGACCATAGACAGCACTGAAGATAAAGGACCATAGACAGCACTGTCAAACACAGCAGGCCTGGAAGATAAAGGACCATAGACAGCACTGTCAATCAAAGAGGGAACAGCTGCAAAGAGTAGAGGCCATCGAACGCAGCACTGTTCTAAAAAACACCGGTGTCTGTTCACTGGATTTGCTGGCTTTACTCACTCGATGGGGAATAACTGCAAATATCTGCATTTGTCTAACTTCAGAAATCACTTGACATAACTGTTGGTCTCTCAATGCCCGCAATGCTCTCACTCAGGGATAGCAGGGTAAAGCTAGTGTGAGTTCAGCGTCATCTGGATATATTACTCTCCCCCCATTAAGCTATCTGAAATTTGTGAAAATTATGAAAAACGAACGTTCTGTCACAGTGAAAACAGTGGCAAACCCCAGTCGATTGTGATACATGCCATATACATTTTCTTTCAAAAAAGTCTGTCGCCGGTTTTAAAGTTGACCTTTTCTAATATCTCCTTCATAAATAGCTAATGGGCTGCACAATACAACTGTACTGTCCCTTGAAAATGGAACGCAGTTTTCAACAGTTTAAGCTGAGCTGGGAGTCTCCCTACCCCCTATTTAATGTTTATTGATAACCTATGGTCACATATTTCCAAACCAATGCCAAACATTATTATATTTTCATAAAAAGCTAAGTCAACCTTATAGCAATTTGAAGATTATATATAATACGAGATAGCAAATAATATTCTGAATCTTACAAATTATGATAATGTCATTGATGGCAATGTAAAAATTGGATATGGGTTTAAAACTGGGTTATTGGTTCTCTTCCCTTTCATCTCAAGTCCAGCCCTAAATTTGCTGCCCCTTTTCTCCACCATCCCATAATCTAAATCTCTTCCAAACCACTCTACTCCTCACCTCAGCCCATTTAATTCCACTTCCACCCTTGCCCTCCGCCAGTATTATGTAACATTACTGTACATGCATTATGTACTCCACCAGATACCAGACACTGTTTACTCTTCCTGGAAAGGTCATGGTCTGTGTGGGGCAGTAGGCAGGGTTGAAAAGACTTGAGGTTGAAGTGACACTTTAAATGTCTATAGCAGTGTTTCTCAACGGGGGCGGTACCGCCCCCCAGGGGGCGTTCAAAGGACGATGGGGGGCGCTGGAAGCAATATTTTGGAAAGGGGGGTGTTAAGGTGCCCTTGGCGGACGTTTGTTTTAAGGCGAGTTTACACCGAAGATTCACAACAATACAAGTTCAAAATTTCAACTACTTGCAAAAAACTGGTCTGAAGCATTACAACCTGCCATGTTACACCACTACGACTGGGTGAGACGGTGTATGGTAACTCTTCTTCTCTTCAGGGTTTCTGTCAGCTTCTTTTGGCTGTCGGACTTCCCCTGAAAGCAACTTAGTGTCCAGCATCCAGATGCACATTAAAACTCTATTCAATACACATGGCTTTGCTGACATGACTGCAATACAACCAGGCGCAGGGCTCTCACTAACTTTCAACGTTTTGGAACTTATTTATTTTTAAAGTTAATCCTTCTGCTTTTACCCCTTGATAAGTGCCAGCTTGTTTTCTGTTGAAACAATTCATAAGAATGATTATTGTTTGGCATTTCTGATTGGCTGTTTTTTAATTAAGATTTGAATGTTAAATTGCTAGCTGTTTCTGATTTGCTGCTGTTTGTTTCCCTGGGAAACTAATACATCTGTTGTTTGTCATTCAGTGATGTGCTTTTTTATGATTTTTGATGATAATAATAGTAACAAAAATAATAATAACAACACTAATAATAATAATCATAACAATCATAATAATAATAATTAATTAATTAATTAATATTCTGGGCAATTAGCCTACATCTTATTTGATGGGGGCGGTAAGGGACCTGGATAATGGATAGGGGGGCGCTGGCCCAAAAAAGGTTGAGGACCACTGACTCTATAAGGGTAAGTATTGCTATTAAGCCCACTAAAGTCTAAGTTTAGACATTTATAATATACACTAGGGATGCAACGGTACAGTGGGCCCACGGTCTGATACGTATTGTGGTTTGTGGGTCACGGTAATGGTAATGGTACGGTTTCGGTATGAATGACGTCATCATGTTAGAATGACGTCATCGGTATGAATGACGTCATCAAGTGTTTCCACGCAAGAAATACAAAGCAATGCTTGCAGACTGTACTTTGTTTACGGTCTTCTTACCCTCGTCATCATGTTAGGGGTTAACACTGAATCCAAAACCCACACAGCAGATTTGAAAGACGGCGGTGCCTCTTCAAATTTGCTTCTCTCTGTCTCACTAGCGTTTGCCATTGGCACGCTGGAGCTGAGAGAATATTTGTTTTTAGTTTCCCCTCTCTTCATGGGGCCAGGATGTCTGCGGGTCCTTAAAAAGTCTTAAATTATTTATATAAAAGGCCTTGAATAGTCTTAAATTTTCGTATTTCGTCTTTTTAAAGGTCTTAAAAAAGTTTTAAGTACTGTTAGCATTGTGAAGAGGTGATGCAAAAAATTACGTGTGGTTTGTAAACGCATTTCAGCTCTGGTTGCATGCAGCGAGAAACCACGATTTCAGTCACAATGTTAGATGTCAGCAAGACACTTGTGACAGTTGGCTGCATTTCTCCCAACATGGTTTTTCATGAGGTACAGTAGACAGCTAGCTAGTATAAAGCTAGATAATTTGGCTAGCTACATAGTGGACCTTGGTTGTTAAACTTTCCGCAGGTACCATGGGAAAGTGCAAATTCAATCAGAATTTGTTGGAAAACAGCAACTTTGCTTTGTGGTTGAAATCTGTTAAAGGGAAAGAAAACAAAGCCCACTGTGTTTTTTGCAAGAAGTCTTTCAAACTTGGCACATTTATGGGAATTAAATGTGGAATCCCATACGAAGTGTGAGAAACACAAAAACAACAAAATGCTGTGAAAAGTCTCCAACAAACGCCCGGCATATCTCAGTTTTGTTTGGTCGTATCACAGACAACAGTCCCATGAAGTACAGCCAGAAACGTAATTGTTAGCTGTTGCTAGCCGAATTAGTGTCCTTATGTATTTAGTTTGTGGGGTTATGTTGTGAAATTGGTCTTAAATAGAATTCGTAGAGGCAGTAAAAAAGTCCTGTTGATACCCTGTGGGGCGCCTTTAGTGAGGTTTCCTACTGAGATGTCATTGCAAATCGTCCATTGGATGTTTAAGGGGGAGGGGGTTGCGGTCAATGCGATTGCCGATTGAGTAAAGTTTGTCAGCCCTCAGGAACCCCTAACAGCCTGGGGTCCCATGCTGGCCACTCCATTATAGACAGAATACCAGCTGACTGCTTAGTTTGGAGCTGTGCTTTGGGTTATTGTCCTGTTGCAGGAGGAAATCGGCTCTAATAAAGCGTCGTCCTCAGGTTATGACATGCTGTTTCAAAATGGAGTGATAGCCTTCCTTCTTCAACATCCCTTTTACCCTGTACAAATCTCCAACTTCAACACCACCCCCAGATCATCACATTGACTCCACCATGCTTGACAGATGGTGTTGAGCACTCCTCCAGCATCTTTTGTTTTCTTCTGCATCAGACGAATGTTCTTCTTTGTGAAAATGCACAGAAAAAAATATCCTAAACATCCTAAACCTGTAGTAAAAGAAATTGATCATTGTCATTTGTACTAATAACATTTTAATGGTCATCAATACATTAAAAAATCAATCTACTTTGTTTGGCCTTGAAATTCTTGTTTCAAATAGTTCTAATTATTTCTTATTGTAGTTGGAATTCGACTACAGTATAGAATCTACCAAATTTGACATTGAAGGCATGCTTTGAGAATGTTTTTTGTTGGGATCACATCTAAAAAGCAAATAATTGGTCATTATAATATAATGTTGGCTTAACTGTAAGAAAGGCACCTTGAATGCAATCAAAAAACACCTATGTTCTTGCTTTTAATATGAAGTATTGAATATTATATATTAAGCGCACTAGTGGTTTGAAGTAATAAAGACTGAATATGGCATTCTTTAGATATTTTTAAAATAAAATGTATTGGCCATAAATATAAACGGGAAACTCCAACACAATTTTGAGAACAATTAATTTTTTTTTTCTTTGGTCATCGTAGGTGCTTTTAATGCAAATGTGTAATCCAATAAGCACACCTGAAATAAGAGCTATGTTCAAATATACAATCAATGTACAGTAAAATATGACCAACTGCATTTGAAAAAATTACATTTGATTGACATCTTGAATATTGTTGCAGTAAACTAAGGTTGAGACGTGTTAGCTTATAAAACAAAACCTTTCGGTTAAATTGGAATTATACATATTAATAAAAATAACTAAAACATTAAGTTAGAATACATACACAAAAAAGCTCAGAACTTACCGTATATGAAGAATTTGATTATCTGGGGGTCACATTCTTTTCTTCAACTTCTTAATTGACCGGCGTTGTAGCACCTGTAAATCCATGACTAATAATTAATTGCAAATCTGATTGGCTTAAAATACACTTTCATGGAATTAACAAAGAGATATATTGGTAGAGACATCAACATTTCTTTTAACTAATATTACATTCACAGAAAATGTGTCGAGCACTGCAAAACAATACACACCATAAAGCCTATATCCAACTGTCATTACTGCAGGTCTAACCAGTAATTCAATAGCTCTACAAACCAGCTGTTTTTTCTGCTTCTCAGGGTACTAGGCAGAGTTTGATAAGAAAGTGAATAGCAGCAGCTACTTGGGGAAGGCTTTGCATGCAGGCAAGACATGAAATAGAAATGTAATACTCCCTAGCAGTTACTTTGTCCTATGGAGGCACTTCTGGTTGATCTAGTCTATTCACTGTTGTCAGGGGAAAAGTTAACACACCTTGTTTTTTGTTTGTTCCTGGGTTATACTGCAGGCCTTATATTAACAAAACATGCACATAAATGCATGGCTGTCTGCTACTTTTAGCACCGCTCATTAGAATCCAATTGTAGATCTGGCTCAAATAATACACCGCCTGTGTCTTACAGACACACGAGTCAGCCAACTGAGCGTTGTCTGAGTGACATGATATTGTCTGACTGCTTTCCAGAAACTTTCTCCAATCACAGATAATAACATTAAATCATATCATATTTGTATCTAGAAAACTCATCTGTCACAAAACTTGTTTTGTTGAAGTACACGGCGCACCTCCTATATATTAGGGAGAACTTTTCACAACATTTAAATTGGCATCGGTTTTCCATTAAAACAATCAGATGAAAATATACATTAACTGGCAGTGTAGTATGTTGTTTCTACTGTCCAGTCAGAACATCATCAAAGCAGCAGTAGACTATGTAAATGAATGCTTTATAAAACATGACATACATAACACACATTGTCACGTCACCAGTGGCTTAGTTGAAGTGAACCCCCGAATTTCTCCAGCACAGCACCCCAACACAGAAGAGCAGGACAGATGAGGACACTCAAAGTTAGGTCCTATAACAAAGATGACAGGTTTACAACAGCCCGCAGCAGCCTTTACTATCCCCGGACAACATGGGAACAGAAAATACTCACCTCAGGTAGGTTTACTGTCCCCTTTACTATAAGGCATGCAGAATTGGCACACTCCAAGCTCCACACTGTAAAATATTCTGAGGCACTGCAAACAGCCAAACCATGGGGAGACACTGCTAACAATTAATCTACAGGACTGCACTGCAAATAATCTAGTGGAAAGCACTGCAAATGAACACCCTTGGCCTGCTCTACTCTGTCCACCCCTTCAAAAGGACACTCCAAGGCTACTTGGCAGTTGGGAAGAGGTAAAAACAGACATCATATAGTAAATGTCACCCATGAAAAATAAAGACTATATGGATCTCTCCAGAAAGCCAAATTACTGGGACAGGAATAGCTTGGTGATCCAGAGTCATAGCCACACCCTGAGTTCCTGGAACATGCCTGCCTGGGCTCTGCTAGGCAATGTCGCCGAATGCCCCACCTCCGGAAAGGAATGAGAGAGACGCCAGGCAGCTTGCTGGTGAAAGGGGCTTTCAGTGTTTGGGAAAAATAGTTGAGTGTGGAAAACAAAGTATCCACATCCCCTAAAAGCTCCTAGATGCATGTTGTACCAACATCTCTCTCTGTCTTTGCTTTCTGCTCGACTTGTCACCAGCACAGCTGTCCACTTTCCAGAGACACTGTGGCTCCAACCAAAGACGTTTGGGCTAGAGGACTGTCCTTCCAACGGGAAGCATTTAATGATATTTTACATACTGTATATGTCAATTTAATTACACATTACTACTACTCCTGCCGAGGGACAGATCAGCATTAATTCAGTAATAAAATTATTTAGAAACTAAACTTTCATCTCTCCCTCTACCCATTTCCCTCTCTGTCTCTCTTTACCTATCCCCCTGTGTGGTAAGTTGTGACAGCATGTGTGGTAGTCCTAGTACATCTGCCAGACCAACTGTTGGAATTAGTAGTTACGCTGCACACAGCCAACCAGTGGGATCACAATCAACAGAAACTGGCTTTGTAGATGGTGATGGCTGGGCAGACCTGCTGATGATTAAGTGTTTCATGCTTCAACAGGTATGCACACAAGCACACACACACACACAAACACACACACACACACACAGAAACACACAGAAACACACACAGACACATGTACACAGAAACAGACAAAAACTGAGATTTTCATTAAGGCTTCCTGCCGGCAGCGGCTTCAGCCAGATGCTCTTCTGACTGACAGATAGGAAAGAAAATGCTGGACTACTCATCAACATCATTAGCTACTGAACGTTACTCAAACTCTTGCCCTTTCTCTCTCTTGTCCTTTCTCTCTTTTTTTCGGTCTCTCATTCCATCTTTTTATATATACTTTTGGATATCTCCCACAATCTCTTGGTTATTCTATTTATCTTACTATTGTGATGAGCTCAGAGGCTGGCTATTGGTTCCATAATCTTCTCTACATTACCTCTCCCTCTGTTCATCTCCCTATCTCACCGCAGAGGAGTGGGTATGGTGTGTATTACCAGTTGGTTCACCTCAAATAAAGCTAGTTACATTTCTGAATAGTTAGTATTTGCTTTAGAGTCTGCCCTCCTCTTAATCCCCCATTTAATGAATAGCTGTGCAATTATCTAAAACCACTGGGTCAATGAATAACTATGAGAACTATTAGACAAGAAAAGGCCTGACTGAACATGTATTGTCCAGCCTTGGCACCATACCTCAGTAACCTGAGGATCCTGTTAGGGGAAAAGAACTAGGTGGTAAACAACATTTTCCTAACCCTTTAGGGCAGATCAAATTATATAAAAACCCTTAACTGTTATCAGTTGAACTGATCATGTTCTTTCCTATTAGGGAATGACCCTGCAACATGTATTTACGTCAGAGAAGTGCAAAAGGTTTGGTCAAAGAGAGTGCCAGGCAGGCAGAATGCTGGAAAAGGCAACCGGATCTCTAAAACATTGAGCCGAGTATGCTGTCCATGTAAGGATGCACTTTGAAACATCTACCCTCTCTTTGTGAATTAATGACCCACATACACTATTCATGGGCAATTATCCTGAGCCCTCAATGTAGGCTGCAGTCCACTTATCTAGATTTTTTTATGCGGTCCAACAATCATTTCAATGGAAATTAATAGATACCAACACACTGTATTTTTCTACACAATTTAGACAAAGGACATTTATCCTCCATTTCTCAGACATTTCCTTCAACCTCATGGCTGGGTATTTTTATTTTTTTTGGGGTGCAGATCAGGTAAGACAGTCGATGTGCTGTCAGTATCTTCATTATAATCATAATTTTAACAATCCCTTTTTTTGTTGCTTCTATTTCTTAAATGGCTGCGCAAGCATACCCACAAACTCTAAAAACAACTCATACAAATGTATAATTAGCATAATATCTTAGACTGCTGTCACAACATAATAATCTGGCACTTGCTGCCGTAGCCCACCCCTGTGGAAGGCCAGACAGGTTCAGTGTAGAAGGCACCCGGGCTCTAGAGAGACCATGACAAGGCTCACAGTTGGACCTCTGTTTCCCTCTGGCTCTCAGCTCCAACATCTCTCCCCAGGCCTGGCCAGCCTCTGGCTCTCAGCTCCAACATCTCTCCCCAGGCCTGGCCAGCCTCTGGCTCTCAGCTCCAACATCTCTCCCCAGGCATGGCGAGCCTGATTGTCTTAATGCTCCAATGGTATAGTACACTGCCTGTAAGTGTGCAAGTATGTGCTTCAAGCATGCACGATGCGGCCAGATGTGCGACTGTGCCTGTCTTAGGTTGTCCCGGTATCACAGTTAGGATCTTACCCGTCTTTGGCTAACCAGCCCTCCTCACTGGCCACACTTCAGGACTCATAATGGGAAGGGTTGAAAGATGAACAATTTTTAAAGTGATCGTGTCACTCAAGTCATGGCTTGGTTTTTGCTCGGTTATGCACCGTCAACTATAGGACCTTATATTAACAGGTGTGTGCCTCTCCCAATTATGTTCATCACATGACTCCAATCAAGTTGTAGAAACATGAACCAGAGCTAAATTGAGTGTCAAAGCAAAGGGTGTGAAAACCTATGTAAATTCGCAAAGATTTCTAAAATCCTTTGTCATTACGAGGCATTGTGTGTTGATTGATAAGGAAAAAAAATCTATTTAATACATTTTAGAATAAGGCTGTAACATAATAAAATGTGGAAAATGTGTAGCGGTCTAAATACTTTCCAAATGTACTGTACATGGCTAAACAGATTGTAAAAACAAAATGTCTTATATGCCTTACATTCACCAATATTAAAGTGACAGTACTTAGCTTAGATCTACATGGATTTGCTTGTGCGCATTGTACAGCAAAAAATAATGGTTGTTTTAAAATGCTTTCTAATTAGAAAAAATATAGCTAGTTCAGCAGTCAACAGTACTGTAATTTTTCAAATGTGATTCTAAATGTAAGAATGTGAAATGACAAGTAGGTACTTAGCTTGTAGGAAGTTCTGTAGTGTACATGGTAAATCTAGAAAACGAAGCTTGGACCATACTTTTTCAGGTGTTTTTGTCCCAGTTTTGCATGTCGCTTGTTAATTCATAATGCCAGTGCATAGAAAACTGTGGCCACTTTAACACGAGTTATTTTATTGGTGGTATTGGATGCATCGTCATGCCATTTTATTTGCCAATATACCTAGCTTACAGCATGAGAGAAAAAGTGCCTGAAGCCTGCTGTCTGTCAATTGATGCTAGCTGCACCCAGCTGTACTGATGACGAAAATGTGTCCTTTCCACAAGTACTAATACCTTTCATATTTAGCAGACTGTGTTCTGTAATATTAGACAGGTACACTCTCTAAGGTCCTGTAGCTAGCTGAAACACAGCCAATGTCACTTGGTTGTTCCTGAGAGGCCACTCAGTTTGCAGCTCCAACCGTTGTAGCTCCAACTGTTCAGTCCTGACCGTCGTTGTTACGAGACAACTTCTGAAAAAAAAAGACGTGGGTGACACAGATCAAATTCCAATGCTGCACTGCCTGAGAGCAGTGACAGCCAAAACCTAGACACTCGTTCCCTAGACTGTATTTTCAGAAAATGTAACTTATTTAGAACCAGTTCTAGCTCAAACAGTAAGAACTTCTTGTATATGTGATGGACTTAGACCATGGATTTCAGGAAAACCTGGAGGGGAAAACAAAACAAAAAAAGAGGATCTCTGTAGTGTAAACTCCCACAGATGTATTCAGTTGTGGGGTAATAAAGTTGTCTTTGGAAATGGTGTGAAGAGGGGTCTAGCTCATCAAACTGATTCAGCAATGTGTATTACATCACCAACACAATATACCTCTTGCTTACTCAACGGAGGCGGATTCATCGTAGGCCAACCTGTGCCGATGGGTAGCTATAGCATCAGGTAGCTATAGCATCTTATACACTGAGGGTTGTTGGGAGTTTCTGTAACCGAAACTCCAGGCCGCTCGTCTGCTACGTGCTTTAGATTACATTAGATCGAAGTATCTGCTGGTATTGATTGATGACTTTTTGATATTTAAAGCTCTATGTGATGAATTGTTTATTGCTTAACGGAAATACATGGAATTACTTTACAATGTACAGACTGCATTCCTTGCAAATGGGGTGTAATCTGCTTCAATGTAGCCTAATAGTCTATGGTAAATGTATGCTCACAAAATGTCCACTATCAAACTTAACATCTCTGCATTCAGTCATTTTACATCAATTGAATTCTAGATATTGCCAGGATCAGCTGTTTATTTCAATATCCCATGCAGTTGTAAACCCAGAACACATGTACATAACAAAGTACTAATTGTGACATCAAGTGTAGCTAACTTGCACTTGATCAAAACAGATGTTGCGGTACAGACATTCATTAATACAAATTATGGATTAGTCTTACATTAGTTTACAATAGTTCTACCCAATTATTGTTAAGTTACAAAGACTGAACATTTGTCACCACCCTCTACAGAATGGAATTTGATGTTTTGGCAGTCTACTCCAATGTTATGTTATGTGAAAAATTAAGGACTTTAAGTAATCAGTGTTTGGATAATCTCCAACCAGAATATCCTGGAATCATGATAACGGATACATTGTTAATGGGCATGTGGTGCTTATGAGTAATTCTGGGACAAATAGCACACTTCTTCAAGGAGTGAATCGTTTGTAAATTGGATGCTAGCTTCACCATTTGCATGAATTGGGTCTCATCAGACCAGAGAATCTTCCTCATTCTCTCCTAGTCCTTGAACCATTTGACACGTACATGAAGCATACAATCACGTGTGATTAGAACGCATCATAGAAGCATCATTAAAACTTAAGGATGACAGAACAATCAGAACTTACCACCGTTACTCACAAAGACATTTAGAACTTAATATCTTCAATGTGAGCAGTTCATTTCATGCTGTAGATGTTCAAACATTTACTGGGTTAGCAACAGGGTTCTTATCCGTGATTATTATCCACATAGCTGCAGGAAGTAGGGGTACTGAGGGTACTGCAACCACCCTGTCATAGCCTCAGCACCCCGGGACGAGATTCTGAAATACACCTTTACCGTTTGACTGTTACTGATATGTGCATGTAGTTTGTCTGTCATTCATTATTTGTCATAAGCATTTGAAAACGTGAATAAAGAGATTACCACACAACCCATTTTCTGATAGTTGGTTAATGTTTTATTGATAAGTGTAGCGCGCCAGCACCTTTCACCCCGATAGTCAGAAACATTTTATAGAAATTGCTGTCTCTCAAACGGAAACAACACCCCAATGAAGAGATTCTTAAGGTGTTTTTTAAGTCCTACAAGGAGTCTAAATATGAGAGGTAACAAACAGTGATGGTAAGGAGCTACCACACAATCTTGTGGCTATCGAGGACCCTGCAACTGAGCCCCCTGAGTCAAGTCCTCACAGAAGGCCCCCATTCATTTCACCACAGTCCCTGCCATCACCTTCAGTTAGGGCCAGTCTGGACTGCAATCCCCTTAACATCTCTGAGATCTTCAAGCTCTTTGTGACCGAGCAGCTCGTTGGAGCCTTTTTGGAAGGGACCAAGCACTATGCACTGGAGTGTTCCATACAGGTTGGGACTTTGCATTTAGGAACTCTGTGAGGCACTGCTGCTACTCTCACTTGTAGCTAGCCAACTAGTAACTCTAACAGTATACCATGATGTAATTCAATTTATATTTTTTATGAAGATCTGTGATTTAAATAAAAATATCTTAATTTCTTCTGGTATTGCATTTGACATGCATTTATTGCATCTATATCATATATTCAAACTAGTGGTGTAACAGTATGCAAAAGTCATGGTTTGGTACGTACCCCAGATTTTAAGTCACGGATTGGCACGTACAGTGGAAAAAAAGACATGCAAAACATAACATTTCTTTTAATATATCATGAAAATATAAACTTGTAAACAGTGGCTAATTGGCCGTAATTCCCTGAACAAAGGAAGGCACATAAAAGGTACACAACTTTCTTTAAGTAAAAACATACCTAGGTCAAGGTAATAAAATATAAAATAAAAAATATACAGCTCTGGAAAAAATTAAGAGACCACTGCACCTTTTTTCTTTCCTTTTCAACTTCTTTGGAAAGGAAATAAAAAGGTGCAGTGGTCTCTTAATTTTTTCCGGAGCTGTATTATAATAAAATAACGATCCATAGGATAGAGGAGGGTCCTCAAGCTCTGGCTTCTCGTTTGCGTTCGCCATATTTATTCATGAGGCTGCATAGCATGGTAGGCTACGTCAGTTGCTAAGTTACGGCTCCAAGATCTCTCTCCAGGGGGAAACTCGGCATTTCGAATTTTGCATGGTTAAAACTAGAGTATATTAATCCGGAACACAATGCGTTCCGAACCGAATGTTCTGTACCGAAAGGTATGGATACGTGTACCGTTACACACCTAATGCAAGGCAATTCACTACTCATACATATACACAATGTATTTTTTATGTTTACATATTGTAGTAGCGACATGAGTGCCACTCAGTGTTCCTTTGTGTTGGTTTTATCCCAGCAAGCTTTGTGGCTGTTCATTTTGTAACTGTTAATTATGACACTTTGGAAAATACCAGTGAGTTGTACTTTTGAAAGCTAATTGTTTATGCAATGAGAAGTTGGGGATAGCAGACATGGTCAACAGCTTAGTGGAGTCAACTCCCAAAACTAGAGTGGTGAGATATTTTTTCATCCACAGATCAAATGAAGTTCCATGCAGTTATGCTGGTACCCTATATCTCAAGAATTACGTTCCATGGGAACTATTGTAAAAAACCGCGATTACGTTCTATGCCAACATATCTAGTTGCCATTACGTTGGTCAAGAACGTTAAATATTTAGAAAAATAAATCGATGTAGATATGGTAATAATAATCCAATAGTTTTGTAGGATTTCACCTATCCAAATAAGGCAATTTATGTAGACCATCCCCACTCAAGCCAAATCAGTTATTTTTAAAAGAATAATACAATACGAAAACCTGTATTGAGAGCGCCACGTGTGGCCATTCGAAATGTGGATTGATATATAACGTTCTTGACCGACGTAATGGCACTAGATATGTTGGCATAGAACGTAATCGCGGTTTTTACAATAGTTCCCAGGGAACGTCATTCTTGAGATATACGGTAGTATTGCTGACACCATCTTCCTCATTACCTTCTCCACCCCCTCTCACCTGTAAGTGAAGAAATAGCATGCCAGAAATAGATGGAAAACCTCCAGAGAGCTGCTGAAGGAGGACCCGCGGGAGGCCATCCTGCTGGTGACAACCCCCTGTGCCACACTACATGGCATTAACCCTCTGAAGTGCCTCAGAAGAAACCCAAGGCAGCCACACCAGGAGGCACTTCAAAGTCTGCCTGTCCGGGACCAGGAGCAAGAAGCAGAGGTACGAAATGTGTGACACACCCCTTTGTGTTATACCATGCTTTGTGGGGTACCACACTTGGAAGCACTATTGAGCAACAATAAGAAATTCAGCATTTAATAACAGGCCATGTAATTAAGCTGAAATGTTTGACATATTGTATTGTTTGTAGTTTTGTTTTGTATAGATTTTATTGTTAATGCCTTGCATGATTTGTCTTAAACAATGTGTCATGCTGTGATGTATGACATTCCTTGTAGAGGCATACCAAGGGAACAGTTTTTTTTTAATGGAATACCCCTGTGCAGTTTTATTCCAGTAAAACTATTTAGTCAGGGTATTCTGTATGTAATAGGATGATAAGGTTACTAAAAGGCAGTCATGTATATATACTATTGAGAGCCCCACCTCCAGTTCACTACCAAATTGGCTACACAAACATCAATCTGAAGACCATAATAGAAAACATAACACCACTGTATACAGTCTCTGTTTCTATGAACTACTTACCATTGTGTTGGAAAAGGATCTATAACCACTAAGGGAAGAGGGTTCTGAATGGTTGAGCATGTATTGGTATTGAATTTTAAATGAACAAACAGGGGACGTGTACCTTTTGGTACACATAAATGGTCTAAACTGTTAGGAAAATATATACGCTGCCATACATACCAAATAATGTGCTTTTAGCTAGGAAACATGCTGGCTAGCTACAGTAGAGTAGCAGATGTTAACTACAGATTAGTCTTGGTGTAATATTGAGAAGGTAGTATTCATAAATGTTCATAACCAATGCCGGTAGACTTTTACAAATATTATTTTAAATTGATCAGTTGAAAAAATATGGTTACACTTTAGTTTAAGAGTCCCAATTTCAATCTACAGATGTTCTATAAATAGTAATGCTATCAACAAACTTTCAACAAACTGCAAACAAACTATCGGTTGATAAACAACTGCTTGCTAAGATTAAGGTTAGGTTTAGAATAAGGTTTAGGGTAAGGGTTAAGGTTAGAATAAAGGTTAGGGTTAGGATATAGATAAGGGTTAGGGTTAATAGATAATTAGTTAACATTTTATAGATTATTGGTAGACAATCTGTAGATCATCTACAGGCACACTTTTGGGACTTTCAAAATATAGTGTTACCAAAAACACACACACACACACACACACACACACACACACACACACACACACACACACACACACACACACACACACACACACAC
>JACXGI010000179.1:60243-86036 GCA_016801175.1 Esox masquinongy | reverse complement strand
GTCCTGCCATTTTGGACAAAATTGCAGAAAAACCACTTGGAAAAGGACTGTTACTGTGAAGCAACATGAGAAAACTAACAGTTCCAAAGTGATCAAAAAGTCAATTCCTGAATTGGAATTATAACGCTCACAAAAATGTAAAAATTATGCAACGTCGGCAATGAGGAACTGTGGTCGTAAATCCACGCTGACCAACAAGGATAAACGGACACTTAAGGATAGTTCCTCAATGCCCCAAAAGCACTGCCTTGATTATTCTACATAACTGAATGAGCTTCTCTGTGACTCAGTCTCAACAAAACTGTACGTCGTGAGCTTCACAAAGCTATAATATACGGCAGGTTTGCCATTTGAAAACCACTTGTATCCAAGGCCAATGCAAAAATGCACATAACTTGGTGTAGGAGCACAAAACCTGGACCCCTGAGCAATGGAAAGAAGTAATATGGTCATGAGCCATCTTTAATCCTATTTGGTATATCCAGTCGGGGTTAACATTTGGAGAAAGCCAAATGATGTCTTCAGTCCACAATGTCTGGAGCCAACCGTTAAACATCATGGGGGGGTCCGTTATAGTACAGTATGGGAACTTATGTTGTGGGATTCATTGGCTCCGATGATTGCTCTGAATGTTCATATAGCGGTCAAGGAATATGAGGCCATTTTACAAGACCGGGATGGCATCAAATGGCCTCCCAAATCACCAAATCTAAATGGTCTTGGTCAAATCCTGGAGTCTTTTGCAAACATATAGTTATGCTCTTTTCAGAAAATTGCATTTTGAAAAGATATCCGTCTGGTTCAAAATCTGGGCACAGTACTATTACTACTATCATTAATGAGATTGCCAAAGCCATGGCTGAGAAATTGCACTGTGTTGCTTTTGATACAATTGGTCATTCCATCTTGGTAAAGAAAGTGACCTCATAAGATCCGGCCATGGACGCTTGGGGTTTCAGGGTTATCTTAGCAAAATAACTCAGGCTATTATAACAGATGGGGTCGATTCAGAATTTCTTGTAGTTAAAAAGGAGTTTGCCAGGTTTCAATAGATATGTTACTGCTCAGTCTGTATATTGGTGATATCTATAATTCAGTGAGAATCTGTAAATTTTATTTTCATGCTGATGACATTTGCTGTAAACTTCTGCTCTCCTGTTTACATACTTACAGTCAAATTTCTAAATCCTCCAAATGCATTTGTAGATCTTAGGTTGGTGCAATATGTACATAAAACTAAGTAATTACTATTTTCAGTGTCACAAAATACAGTTTTGGAGTATCTCAAAATGACAATCCTGAACAGTTTTGTTATAAAACGTTCCCTTTTACACACCCCTTGGAATCTGGTTAGATGAAAATCCGTCATGAAAAAAAATCATATATCTTTGCATATGCATGGTTATGAATGAGTATTGAAACCTCTGGGTTCATTCTATCATGCAGCTCTGAGCTTTATTACTGGTGCAAACCTTCGTAAACATTATTGTTTATTTAACAACTGACTTACCTGACTTCTTACCAGAGGCACTTACAAGACTTGCTAGTACTAGAGATACAGAGGGCTCACTCTGAACTAGGCAAAACTGTGTTTGTCTATTGTTCTTGAAATGTCTTGCAGAATGAACTTCAGTTAAACATTGGTGACTGTAAAGCTATTGAAATGATATAACACCTTTTCACTGTGAATTGTGATAGCTTTTCTTAAATGTGTTTCCTTTCCTGTGTTTCATTGTTTTCTTTTTTTATACATGTTCTTTCTGTAATACAGGGCTCAACTATAAAAGAGACTTTGGTCTTAGCTTTATTTCACAGTTTAAATAAAAGTTAAGTGTCTTTCATAACATTCAGCAATCAACCAACTGCTTTCATTCTTGCACCAGGCCTTCAATTATCAGTTCTAAATCTGTCTTTTTATTGTCTAATGCTACCTGCATCTCAATCTATGCATGTGAAACAAATAGTTGTTGTTGGAAGTATTGAGCTGAAACTGACCCTGTTGTACAACTTAATGTTGATAGTCATTCAAAAGAATGACAGAATTACTACAAAAAGAGTTACAAAAGTGATTAACACAAAAAAATATACAACATGATTCAGCAATGAGTTCTTCAAAAAGAATGAATCGTTCGCAAACTGCACCTCACTAGCTACTAGGTTCACAGTGGGAAGTGCCAAACACAGCTTAAAGTCCCTTTGGAAACAGATAGTACAATTGCTACTCTACCTAAAAATGCACAAAATGTACCTGTGCCATGAAGTCAATCCCAAACAGCTCCTTAAAGCAAATGTCAGGATTATGATCTACCCTGCATTTACAGTAGGTTGGAGTTATTTACTGGGGGATTGGCTTTACTAATTTGGATGAACGATTTTGAGTGTTCACATGCTCAGAATGAAGGCAAGAATGTCAACATGGAGACGTTAGCTAGCTGGTTAGGGTTTGTAATTACATTTTTCCGACATGGCTTGTAGGATGGATTAGTCCTTGTTACAAGATTAAAGCTTCCTTTAGCCAGCAGGTGCATGTAAAATCTCATTATTAGCATTTAAAAAATGGTTACCTGCAGTAAAAGTTTAAATTGCATTTTGGTTGCAAATCTGCCTTAGCGTTTACATTTCGATTTACACACAGTAAAAAAATAAGCTTAGGTTTAGGGTTTAGATGGGGAACTTCAGTTGAATTACGCTTAAAAAATTATGTTATTCAAAATCAATGGCTATAGCGCTATAGGCTATTATTAATATATAGTATGTTCAAAAATGTATGTATCAACTAGCTTTTAGAAAGAAATTCTACTACCACCTTCTCACAGTATTTTAATAAGTCAGGAGGTAGTCTGTGTTATTCGAACAACAAAATAGACTGCTGATACTCTGTTCAGACGTTCTGGCCAGCAAACATTAGACAAGCATACCAGGTCTATCCCTAAAAGTGACTCATTGAAAACATTTCAGAAATTCGAGTCATGCCCATCTACAAAGCTGGCAGCTGCTGGCAGCAGCCTGCAGCTGTTGCACAGTGGGCAGACTCCTGTGTTTACTCTGTCAAGCAGATAACACTGTCAGACCTGACTGTAAACAAAAGAGGTTATAGCAGCTCCAAAAGACCCGTCTGCATTTCTGAAGAGAATCTCAGGTAGTCTTTTGCCAGTTTCAAAATGGATCGGGGCCAAAAGAAGGATTGGGAGGGCAGTGTGGAGAGGGAGGTGGCATGGGGGAGCAGTAAGTGGAGGGAGGGAGAAAGCAGGAGTCATGAGGGTAATGGTTTAAGGGGGCTGAACTTTGACCGTCTAGGATTTAAGGGTGAACCTTTAGCTAGAACAGTCTGATAGGCAGCCATGTGACAGCTGTCCCTTACAACGTCTCTGGATCCTGGGTCATTAAGCCCACCCTAGTCACTTAGAAACATGTCAAAATGTGACATAAGGATTTGGATGCTGACCTTGGGTTCACCCTGCAAAATCTTTCCTAGCCGCATGTATTGCTGGATTAGAATGCTCTCCCACACCAAGAAAAGTACAATATGGCCTGCAATCTTAATCTAGATAGGATGAAAAGTGGTAGAGTTTGTGTGCTGTAGAGGCTTTAACAGTCAGTTTTCTCTCAGGCTACTGGTACTGTAACATGGGGAGGGTCTCGTTTCAGTCAAACCTGCACTGCAGTATCTAAGTAATAGCTCTTTTTCAGTCCTGGACATTACGTCAACACCTACAGTACAACTACTGCCAGGGGTATCCACCTCACAGGTATGACTTCTGTGTTCAGATTGGAAGTGTGGGGACAGGAAAAATATTGTCCATAAAGACACTATGCAAATCCCAGCTTTTGGAAACAGGGCTTTTGTGTACAGTGAGGGAAAAAAGTATTTGATCCCCTGCTGATTTTGTACGTTTGCCTGCTGACAGAGAAATGATCAGTCTATAATTTTAATGGTAGGTTTATTTGAACAGTGAGCGACAGAATAACAACAAAAAAATCCAGAAAAACGCATGTCAAAAATGTTATAAATTGATTTGCATTTTAATGAGCGAAATAAGTATTTCATCCCCTCTCAATCAGAAAGATTTCTGGCTCCCAGGTGTCTTTTATACAGGTAACGAGCTGAGATTAGGAGCACACCCTTAAAGGGAGTGCTCCTAATCTCATCTTGTTACCTGTATAAAAGACACCTGTCCACAGAAGCAATCAATCAGATTCCAAACTCTCCACCATGGCCAAGACCAAAGAGCTGTCCAAGGATGTCAGGGACAAGATTGTAGACCTACACAAGGCTGGAATGGGCTACAAGACCATCGCCAAGCAGCTTGGTGAGAAGGTGACAACAGTTGGTGCAATTATTCGCAAACGGAAGAAACACAAAAGAACTGTCAATCTCCCTCGGTCTGGGGCTCCATGCAAGATCTTACCTTGTGGAGTTGCAATGATCATGAGAACGGTGAGGAATCAGCCCAGAACTACACGGATATAACTATCTTGTCAATGATCTTAAGGCAGCTGGGACCATAGTCACCAAGAAAACAACTGGTAACACACTACGCCGTGAAGGACTGAAATCCTGCAGCGCCCGCAAGGTCCCCCTGCTCAAGAAAGCACATGTACAAGCCCGTCTGAAGTTTGCCAATGAACATCTGAATGATTCAGAGGAGAACTGGGTGAAAGCACTGTGGTCAGATGAGACCAAAATCAAGCTCTTTGGTATCACCTCAACTCGCTGTGTTTGGAGGAGGAGGAATGCTGCCTATGACCCCAAGAACACCATCCCCACCGTCAAACATGGAGATGGAAACATTATGCATTGGGGGTGTTTTTCTGCTAAGGGGACAGGACAACTTCACCGCATCAAAGGGACGATGGACGGGGCTATGTACCATCAAATCTTGGGTGAGAACCACCTTCCCTCAGCCAGGCCATTGAAAGTGGGTCGTGGATGGGTTTTCCAGCATGACAATGATCCAAAACACACGGCCAAGGCAACAAAGGAGTGGCTCAAGAGCAAGCACATTAAGGTCCTGGAGTGGCCTAGCCAGTCTCCAGACCTTAATCCCATAGAAAATCTGTGGAGGGAGCTGAAGGTTCGAGTTGCCAAACGTCAGCCTCGAAACCTTACTGACTTGGAGATCTGCAAAGAGGAGTGGGACAAAATTCCTCCTGAGATGTGTGCAAACCTGGTGGCCAACTACAAGAAACGTCTGACCTCTGTGATTGCCAACAAGGGTTTTGCCACCAAGTACTAAGTCATGTTTTGCAGAGGGGTAGAATACTTATTTCACTCATTTAAATGCAAATCAATTTATAACATTTTTGACATGCGTTTTTCTGGATTTTTTTGTAGTTATTCTCTCTCACTTTTCAAATAAACCTACCATTAAATTATAGCCTGATCACCTCTTTGTCAGCAAACACAGCAGGGGATCAAATACTTACAAATCAGCAGGGGATCAAATACTTTTTCCCCCTCACTGTAAATACTGCAGTGTGTGTGTGTGTGTGTGTGTGTGTGTTGTATGGTTGCGGGCATTCATGCCGTTGTGGCAGTATCCTCCAGTTTCCAAATACCTTTTGATGTTGTAAGAAACTGTACTCACTGACACCTTGGCTTTCTTATAGATTTATCTAAAGGAAAGACCTACACTGTTAAGGGTTATAATGGTATAGCTGTCTTTGTTAATGGCCTTTTTCTCGCCATGATAGCAATATAATACTTCCTGCAGTACAATACCGTACAAATAATGCTTAAGAGGGTATAGTAACAGAATGGTCCAACACTGCTTTTGTATAGACAGAGGATTTGTAAGTAGTTAAGAAGTTTGGACATCAGTAGAAATTGTAAGCATCAACTTTCAAGGCTTAATTAACTTCCATGGCTGCAGAACAGCTGTAGTAACAGCTAAGGCCTTTTTTTATAACTCTAAAATGTACATTTTTAAATTAAAATTTTTGGTAACCTAAGGTTTTTTTTTTTTACCTCTGGTAGTTTACCACTTACTTTTGTATCATTTCAGGTTCTTCACTGGGCTTGAACGGCTTAAATTAAAAAAGTAATACTGAAATGTTGGGGCGTTCTAAAACTTTTTACTGTTAGTACAGTATGTACAACCCTGTTTCCAAAAAAGCTTGGACGCTGGGTAAAATGTAAATAAAAGCAGAATGCAATGATGTGCAAATCATTTATACCCTATATTCAATAGAAAATAGTACAAAGACAACAAATCAAATGTTGAAACCGAGACATTTAATTGTTTCCTGAAAAATACATGCCCACTTTTGAATCAGTTGTTATCAGCGCACTGTCCAAAAGGCAGCATCCGTGATGGTATGGAGGCGCATTAGTGCACTTGGCATGGCTGACTTGCGCATCTGTGGAGACACCATTAATGCTGAACAATATATACAGGTTTTGGAGCAACATATGCTGCCATCCAGATGACTTCTTTTTCCAGGAAGGCCTTGCTTATTTCAGCAAGACAATACCAAAACACATTCTGCACATATCACAACAGCATGGCTCCATAGTAAAAGAGTCTTGGTGCCAAACTGGCCTGCCTACAGTACAGTCCAGACCTGTCACCCATTGAAAACATTCAGTTCATTATGAAACGAAAAATACGATAAAGGAGATGCCGAACTGTTTAGCAACTAACATCCTATATCAAGCAAGAATGGGAATACATTTCACTTTAAAAACTATAGCAATTGGTCTCCTCAGTTCCCAAACGCTTACAGAGTATTATTAAATGTGGTGATGCAACACAGTGGTAAACATGCCCCCAACTTTTTTGAAACATGTTGCTGGCATCAAATTTAAAATGGGCATGTATTTTTTTAAAAACAATAACATTTCTTAGTTTCAACATTTGATATCTTGTCTTCGTACTATTTTCAATTAAATATAGGGAAAAATGATTTGCACATCATTGCATTCTGTTTTTATTTGCATTTCACGCAGCATCACTCCTTTTTTGATATCATTTTTTATCCTGCCATATCCAAAGCCCAATTGACATTATATATATTAAATACAATAGTTGTGTAATGTAGAACAAAATATTCTGGTAAAACAAACAGTGGAAGATACAGGATTACAGATTATCTTGTTTATACCTGGTGCAAAAATGCATCTTTTGTCTTGATATTATCCACACTCTGATTTTTAAATAGATGTAATCAACTTCAAAATACAATGTGATTGGACTGTGATCAGATTTTGAGTGTTAACGGAAAATGTAAGAATAAGATGAGGGATGCATTTTATAACCAGTTGTATCCAAATAAACAATGTCGGGCAGGTTATATGTCCTGCACTTTCTACACAGTGATGGATCCCTCCATATTTGTATTTATAAGCTGTGCTAGGGAATTGTTATTGGCAAGCAGCCCTGTTAGTAACAAGAACAACAAAACAAATCCAAACAGTGAAATGAGAACATTTTTTAGAATGATGTCAACAAACTGTATCCACATGCAGATGGATTCAGCAAAAGGTCCAAATCGTGAAGAAAATAGTGCTGGGAATGTCTGATTTGTTTTTGATGAACTTCGTATTTACAGCTCTGATAGCGGTCTACCACCGATAACTGATAATTACATTATCACCACATGTGGGTAAAAGAAACAAATATATTTTAGTGTGGTCAAACAATTAAAATAATGAATTGCATAGTCTTCTGTAGTTTTTCAAGGTATTTTCCTTTAATGTTTAGGCTATAATGCTTTTTGAATGGATATCGGGGGAGGCCTGTAAACAGTAGCATTCCTGATGGATGGTTAGCCACAACCACATTTTTTTATTAATTGATTCCCAAATTCAACCACATGCATAAGGTAGGCTACTTGAATAGGCAATGGCATAAGCTGGTCAAGGCGGTTAGAGATCCAAAAACAATAATCAGGGGAGATCTGTAATTAATGCAGAGCATACAAGTTGTTTATAAATTCCACAATTGGAATATGTTTGGGTGGAAACACGACTGGCGACAACATTAATGCTTTGCTTAGAATATCAAAAACATTAAATAATGACAACTTACATGTACCATGCTACAAGCAAGGTTTTAAGAGGTGGATTCAAGCAACACAGCATCAGAGGGAGAAGAGGATCAGAGTTAGGGGAGGCCTTCTCGTTCGTTGGGGTTTTTTTTCAAGGGGAAGGGTGGCTACTTAGAAGAATCTAAAATATAAACGCAATTTGATTTGTTTAAAATGTTTTCGGTTACCACATGATACCATGTGATATTTTATAATTTTGATGTTTTCACTATAATTATACACTGAAGTGCCAGAAAAACTGGTACACCAGTCTAATACTTGGTAGGCCTCCCAAGGCCTAAAGCCTGACCAAAAAAATCATGCTTTCAGAGTTTTTGATTATTTAGACTCTGACCATTATCTAGACTCTCCAGCTTCATCCCTCAGATTTTGACCTCAACAGGGGTGGAATCATCTGCATATTGACCCTTTCAACATTCCTATATTTACAGTATGCTAATGAGACATGTGCTGTCCAAGTCAGACCAAGGTCATTCAGTAGCCCAGACCAGATCCTGAACACCATGGGTTGGTACCTCCGACAATGCATCTGTCAAACATCTCATGTTTGCAGATGATACAACTCTGATCGCTCTCATCACTGCAATAACCCCAAGTACTGTGGAGATTCACTGGGTGATGGCAGTAGTGAAAACCACCTGTGCAACAAAATCTGGTAAGATAGAGATATTTGTATTTCTTATTATAGGATTCAACCTGGCACTAGTACAACTTTCTGATTTTAATAAATATTTGAGGATACCAAGTTTGCCTGTGTATGTCTCTGTGTGGTGTGTTATGTTTGGGATCATGGGGTATGTTTCAGACAGCATCTCCTTATAAGACTATTGTTTAGATTATTTTTTTATACGTCTGATATCTGAGGGTAATGTTTACATGCCTGTGTTTGCAAAGATTATTAGTCACAGATTCTAACCAAGGGGTTCCCAAACTTTTTGGGCCTGTGACCCCATACTGTTATAAAGAATGTGACTCCAACATGTAAAACAATATTGAACAACCAATGTTTACTTTTATAATTTCATCACTGACAGTCTGAATAAGATTGTTCTAATACTACTTTCATCTGAAGTATGGTTAGAAATGTTTTTAAAAAGTTCAGGAAGCTCCAGAAAACACTAACAAAGATTATCAAGCAAAAGCTGTATAAGAACATAATACATTTCCCCAGTTTTATTAAGGACCTGTCCACTGTTTTAAGGGAAATAGGGTTGTACATGAATAGGGAAAAAGGGTTGTACATGAAACAGAGAATATCTGTTAGTCATACAGTTAGGTCCGGAAGTATTTGGATACTGACGCAACTTTCATAATTTTGTTTCTGCACGCCACCACAATGGATTTCAAATGAAACAACCGAGATGCAATTGAAGTGCAGACTTTCAGCTTTAATTCAAGGGGTTGAACAAAAATATGTATGAAACGTTTACGAATTGCAACCATTTTCATACACAGTCCCCTTATTTCAGGAGCTCAAATGTAATTGGACAAATTAACACAATCATAAATAAAATATTGATTTTTAATACTTTGTCGAGAATCCTTTGCAGGCAATGACTGCTTGAAGTCTGGAATGCATGGGCATCACCGAATGCTGGGTTTCCTCCTTTGTGATGCTTTGCCAGGCTTTTACTACAGCTGTCTTCAGTTGTTGGTTGTGGGTCTTTCTGCCTTAAGTTTTGTCTTCAGCAAGTGAAATGCATGCTTGATCAGGTTGAGATCAGGTGATTGACTCAGCCATTGCATAATATTCCACTTCTTTGCCTTAAAAAACTTTTGGGGGTTGCTTTCACAGTATGTCTTGGGTCATTGCCCATCTGTAAAGTGAAGCGCCGTCCAATCAAATTCGCTGAATTTGGCTGAATCTGAACAATGACTCTCATTCATGAAACGTGCGTATGATCAAATTTGATCTTAAAATGATTGTACGATCATTTCACCGACAGAGCTGTTATTCATCAATATTATCTTGGTCGTATACTTACGATCAAACTCACATCTGGTCGGAGACCGTGTAAACCAATGTCAAAAAATAAGATCATGCTTGATTCGCAATAAGACCATCATTATCACGAAAAACAACAATCGTAACAGCCTCAGTAACAATCACAATTATAATAATAGGTAGGCCTAATATAAAATATGATGACGCTGAATATAACACATATACAAACAGACCACAATATTAAATATTGTATCACTACTGTAGGCTATTATTGTATTATTTATTTCACTTTATTCTGCATTTTCCCTCTGTTTGTTCATGTGTTTGTAAGCTTTGAAATGCCTTTGTGTGTGTAATGCGCTAGACAAATAAACTTGCTTTGCCTTGTTTTTCCTAAGTCACTCAGGCCGTATCAGCATATTTGGAGATCGTTATAACTTCGGTGGCTGGCATCTTTATTAGCTAACAGGTCTTAAATTGACTAGTGAGAGGATAAATAAACCAGTGGTTCTGGGTCGAGCAGTTACCCAAATGATGGCAGAGCTTGCTCTTTTAAAAGACTTCGGCACTGGGCTAAAACGCGAAAGCATTCCATAACTGCACTGATTTTGTCACGGAGAATGACAAATGGTTAATTAGCTGTTTCAGGCTATAATTTATGTTGAAATCTGTCAATTCATAAGCTGCTGAAATTACGGGTGTCATATGTAAATAAGGACAGGTGCAGGACGTTCTTGCGTCCACGACTTTATCCGATTAACCAATCTGCGATGACATCTACGCTCATTTCAACCAGGTGCGACGGTTTCATGAATCACACTTAGAGATGATCCTAAGTCTCTCCCAAACTTCGAATCTGAGATCTTTTCTGAGGTTTCATGGATGAGGGCCAATATATCCCTATACACTTCAGAACTAATCCAGCTGCTTCTGTCACAACGTCAATAAACATAGTGACCCAGTGCCATTTAAAGCCATGCATGGCCATGCCATTACACTGCTTGCACCATTACAGATGATGTGGTTGAGATCAGGTTTATTTATGCTTCGGATCATGAGCCATTCCAAGACTTCTCCATACTTTTTTCTTCTCATCATTGTGGTACAGGTTGATCTTAGTTTCATCTGTCCAAAGAATGCTGTTCCAGAACTGGGCAGGCTTTTTTAGATGTTTTTTTTGTCTAATCTGGCCTTTCTATTCTTGAGGCTTGTGAATGGTTTACACCTTGTAGTGAACCCTCTGTATTTGCTCACGTGAAGTCTTCTCCTTATGGTAGACTTGGATAATGATATGCCTAACTCCTGGAGAGTGTTCTTCACTTGGCTAGATGTTGTGAAGGGGTTTTTCTTTACCATGGAAAGGATCCTACGATCATCCACCACAGTTGTCTTCCATGGACGTCCAGGCCTTTTTGCGTTGCAGAGCTCACCAGTGCTTTCTTTTTTTCTCAGAATGTACCAAACTGTTGATTCGGCCACTCCTAATGTTCTTGCTATCTCTCTGACGGATTATTTTTTTGCAGCCTAAAGATCACCTGTTTCACTTGCATTGAGAGCTCCTTTGACCGCATGTTGGGGGTGCACAGCAACAACTTCCAAATGTGAATGCCACACCTGGAATCAACTCAAGACCTTTTACCTGCTAAATTGATGACGAAATAACGAAGGAATAGCCCACACCTGTCCATGATACAGCTTGAGTCAATTGACCAATTACTTTTGGCCCCTTGAAAAAGAGGTGGCGACATATTAAAGAGATGAAATTCCAAAACCCTTCCTCCAATTTGGATGTGAATACCCTCAAATTAAAGCAGAGAGACTGCACTGTAAGCCCGTATTCATTATTTAACTGTAACTTGAATATATTTTGGTAAACAGCCAAAATAACAAAACTTGTGCCATTGTCCAATTATTTCCGGACCTAACTTTATCTTTCAGAAACAGGTTACACCACAGTTGTGGGTACATAATGGAAACCACTCTGTTTATTGCAACTAGTACTCATGAAACCCTGGTTCTATAAACCAAGAGGGAGTTTTTGTCAGTTTGTCTTGCAGCCATTATTTACTAATCAGACCCCACACGGGCTTACATCCCTTAAAACCGGCACTACGTACATTTTAAGGTTTTTGGAGACCCCGTTGGCTAGAATGTGGCAAAGTTGAAAAGAATTTCCCAGAAATTCAACTTTCATAGACAGTCCGCCGGGAATGACATACACTAGGGATGTGCATTGGATAAGATTTTACTATCCGAATAGTTTGTGTTATTATTCGAATAGTATTCGGTTAACCGAAATAAAAAAATTTAAACTACCAATACAACATGAGCCCCACTACATAACGCGCGAAGGAGTGGGTGTCGTTCTAATGTAACATCGGTTCAATGGCTGTTTGTGTGAGAAAAGAGCGACCTTCCGTAGGTAGGAAGCCGTGGTGTTGACACTCAAAACTCGGCAACAGACCTATAAAACATTATTTATGAACACATAACATTGAGTTAATTGGTTGGAAGACTCTAGAGAAGCTAGTTAGCTAAGATAGCCAGCTATATGCTATTTGCTTAACTCGCCGTTTTCTGCACCCTTAAAACGCCTTTCGATTCCACATGCAGCCGAGCTTTACTTAGCGTTTTCTGGCCAAATATTTTTTCCGTAGGTAACATTAATTCAGTAAATATATTCCATGTTCCCTTGGATTAGTTAACTTTCATCTACTTGCTAACATTAGCGTCATTCTGGACCTCACCACACTACAGTACTACCGTTCTTACTGACGATTGTAAACAAAAAACACGTGTGAGGGAGCGCATGTCATAAAAACGACTTGAAAACGTATACTTTTTATAAATGTCATTTTATATCGTCATATGTAAACATTTTAGATTTGATTTTTAATAGTATTGCGAAAAATAATATTCTGGTCAATTTATTTCAACCATAAAAATACATATACGTAAAAAATATGGGGGGTTTAATTGAATACAAACACAAGTACTCGTGTTTTCGGGTATTCGAATATTCGACTATCCGTGCCCATCCCTAACATACACCACATGCACTTTGAGCACTCTGCAGGAAAACAGTTAAAATTCTAGCTAGCTATATTCAACTTTGTAAAATGTATACATCTACTCCTGGACAGTGTCTTCAAAACGTGAAAGGTTGTTCACTCCCGTTTTTAGATGTTAATAAAGAATATTTCTTCAGAAAGTTAGCCTTTAACGTATTAGGCTAACACTACATTTACGACAAGCCTTACCGTGAAGGTCTCTGACTGGTAAGCCTACATAGCATAGTAATCTGACAATAGCAAACAAGGTAACTTCTTAGCTGTCACACTTGCAGAGTAAAACCATTCATTTTGATGTTCAAAACATTACTTTCATAAAAAACTGCTTATCTTTGGCATGCTTGGTAGCTCACCCTCCTAGGTTTAATTCTCAACAGTAAGCTGGTAGCCCACCTTATGTAGCTAGGTACTTAGACTAGCTAGCTAACGATATAGAGTTTTTCAATCCTGTTTTGTGTAATATGATTTAATCCATGCACTTACTCTGAGATTGCCCAGTGCAGTAAAAAGTGCTCCATAGTGTGAACAAAATGAGTG
Organism: Esox masquinongy; assembly: GCA_016801175.1. Taxonomy (NCBI): domain Eukaryota; kingdom Metazoa; phylum Chordata; class Actinopteri; order Esociformes; family Esocidae; genus Esox; species Esox masquinongy. Next base: position 72,434 of record JACXGI010000179.1, on the reverse strand, counting down.
GTGGTAGAACTGCAGTCTGATATAGGCTACTCTAATTATAGGCATCACAGTACATTTGTATATTAAGACCTAATGCATTTAATGTGTTATTAGCTAGTAACACTGTCAAAATATTGTATTGCTTACCAACTGTAGAGGTGTGTTATTAATTCTAATGCATTTGTTTTAGTAGTACGCTTACCAACTGTAGAGGTGTTATTAATTCTAATACATTTGTTTTAGTCTATACTGAATAGTATATATTCCGGCTTTTTTACATGTATTTATTTCTGTAGGATTCCAGTTTTGAAGAGCAGCATTCAACACTTGCTCTGGGCCATGGTGCTTCCGAAAGGGAATGGGAAGGGTAGTTGGGTGCCAGGCTGTAGAAAAAATGACAGATGAAGTCAGGGGCTGCCCAACAAACAGAGGGTTACCCAGATAAAGTAAAACTATTTCAATTGATCCGTTTAAAAACAACCAAGATATAAAACAGTATGACTTAATTCTATTATATCTATTTATTTCTTCTATCAACAGACTAAGTTGGGGTGCTGGAACACATTACACACAAATATATTTGGTTGAATGTATCCATCTCGTAGCTAGTTACATACTGAATCATGGAACAACTTGATACGTTCTAAAACAGGTCAGATCAAATAACCTGTTGCGTCTTATGTATCCAAACTGGGATATATCAGCATAAGCTTAAGTTGAGTTATTATGTGCTGGTACAGATTTACTAGCTAATATCAGACACGCTTTTAGACCACAGCACGCACAATTCTAGGATTACAAGACACTTGGTCGGGGCTTAGCCCAGACAAAGGCTGAGGGAGGGAGGGGGGCTCACAAAACAAGCAGATATCTTATCTTCATTTTTTTTTAAATTGGATCAAAAGACCCAGGACTATTCCCAAACCAAGCCCTAATGACACCACAGATATCTGAAATTTAACAAATATAAATGTTAGCTATGAACACCCAGCAGACACTTGCAGTACAGCAGATCATACTCTTCCACTTATTTTTGAAGAAGTGTGATAATGCCATTATTTATTGTGACAGTGTTTTTACTTATAACTTATAGAAAATCTGTGTTGTTGATTACTGAAAAACGTTGAAGGAGATAGAGCTGATCTACTCAATAAGGGTCCCACTGGCCCGGGGCCTGTAAGACCCCCCCCCCCAGTGCGGTACAGTACTGGTTTCATTTTTTTGACCAATCATTTTTGATGGCTTGTCTGTTTTGACCAATCACAGTTCACAGCGCATTCTAGAGCGGGACCCAAACATGGCATCATACAAGGCAAAGAGAATGCAATGAACGAACAACGGGCTGCTCACAACCAACGCACCAATGAACGTCTGGCTGCTCCTAATGAATGAGTTGGTGCGTAGTAAAATTGAAAAACTAAATATGACCGCCTACCATGTTGTGAAGAGACAGAAACCATTCACTACGTCCATGACATATAGAGCATAGAGAAACGGATAGAGAAACCATACGGACTTGGCTTGTCGACAGTATGTGTCATGTTTACTACACCTGCCTACGGTGCATGTCCACTGTTCTGGCACGCCTGCTGCCTCGGACTGGTAGAATTTATTTCCTATGAATAGCGTCAAGGCATTGTTGACGGTTGCGCAAAGCATCCCGGGAAGGCAGTGCGGCTGTCTGAGCAGTTCTGGCACGTGAAGAGGTTGGGCCAAGATCAATATTATGCAAATGAATCCAGCTAACACGAGGCGTGTATTCAATGGAAGTAGAGTCTTTCATAAACAAAAGACGGTCTTCCTTGTTGGTCCACCGTTGTACTGCAACGGCACATTTGAAATATTTTTTGCTCCGTGTGAAAAGTTCTGCTAACAATTGGAGGAAAAGCAAATTATAGCAGGGGACAAGCACAATAATGCTTGGAGGATGGTGTCAGAGATTGCTGGTGTCTAAGTTAGCACTGTGTTGCTAAATGTGCTCTGTTTATTTAGCATAGATTTGTTTGTTTTATATGGCAGCAGCACAGAAATACGTTGCCTGCTAGCATAGTGTTCATTATAACTTGTGTTTTTATTTTGCCCATGAGTGAAAAAAATAATTTTGGTTGGTTTCATGTTAAATTTAAAAAAGTTCACAAAGGCATGTCAACACAGCCCTCCCCCACCGAAAAACAAACACCCATAGCGGATATGCCCATAAGCAGCCATCTGGGGCAAGGCAGCGCATTTGCAGGCAAATTTGCGCTGGAACAGTGGGCGTGCACCGTTACTAGCAGTGACACAAAAGAAGCCTGCGAATCAACTAGTGGGACACCTGTTGGATTAAATGTGCACTGCGCCATATTTCTGTAACCGTAAATATATTAACTAAATTATTTTATTATCAAATTTTTATGTCAATGCAAGGATCTTCATGATAAGATAAATTATATTTATAGTAATATTTTGAGAGCTATTAATTAAAAAGTTATCACATACGTTGCTTCATATTTATGTAAACGGCAATTGCTTGTGTTAGCTCATGTCTCACATCACATGCAAAACTGTGGTATAAATCAATATTTTTATACAATACAATTGTATTTTTTTTTATTCAGTTCGAGCCAGTAAAAATCTGTTTGGTCTAGTTGATTTCACACCAACTGGCCTGATAGGACCAGTGAGAAAAAAAGTTAGCTTTGGAGCCTGACTCAACATCACCAGTGTGATGTATCAACATACATACAGTCCTGAAATCATTTGTAATCCTTTGTTTAACTGAATGACTCGGCAGGTCTGTTCTTGAGAACACAGCCTCTTTACTGTTCTTCAGCCCGCGCAGTAAAAATTGCTAACTTGGCCACAACCTGCAAGATGGCAGGAGGAAGAATGAAACCGAATTTAATTGAAGAATTATTTATGCTGTTGGATGGGTTTGGACCAGAGGAGAGGGAGTGAGGTGCGACAGAAAAAAAGGAGATATGGTTGTGATCAAATTGCAGAACGAACTGTTTAATATAACATTTGAAATGCTTTTATCCTTTTGAAAATTAACCGTGAAAGCGAGGGGAAGAGAGAGGGAGAGTAAGTACAGAGAGAGCTTATTTTAATTACTGAATAAGTACTACATTATTTTTGACTACTGAATTACCAAGTTCTCTCTCCAAGACAATCTCTCTCCAAGGCCTCATGAACATGCCCTCGGAACCAAACTGACTATAGCCCACTCCCCACATACACACACAACCCTCAATTGGACAAAATCTATAACCTTTTCCCACACACACACACACACACCTCAACTGGACAAATCTGTAACCCCTCCCTACATACACACACAACCCAGTGTATAACCAAACAACCAAATCCTTTTTTATGTGTCCTAGGCTAGTCTAGTGGAACTGGACAGAGAGATAGATAGGTAGCTTACTAAGGTTAACCTTCGCCGCCTTTTACAGTAGATAACAGCAAGCTGGTTTGACAATCTAGCTAAAATTACGCAACGTGGTTTGGAATTCCCCTTTTTATAGCCTATACTGCCCATGGTATAACCATAACAATTGTTTTTTGTATGCGTGCCTTACCTACAGATGAGAAATATGTCCCTTCTCATCTTGCATTTCAAATCCATATCAGCCTATCAATTCCTCCATCGTTTGAAAGCAATGTCTATTCAAGTTGTTCTCCAGAGCATTATGCTAATTTCTTTGAGACAGGCAATACTTTTTGCTGGACCGCGTCAGCGAAGACCGGCCAAGAAGAGCGAATGTCTCTTACTGAGTGAGTGCCTGACTGACTGATTGACTACCCATTGTTAAATAGCGTAGTAGTTAGAGACGCAGACTGTCACGCAGGCGACTGGGTTTCGATCCTCGCCATAGACCAAACAAATTAGGCATTAGGATTTGTTCAAGATAGATTTGAACTTTGTGTTATATTGCGATGGACGAACTGCACCGGTGACGAACATATTGCTCTCATTTTTTATTTACACAGCGTAGTTCAAATGGTGTAGTGGTTAGCTATTCAAATGTCTATTTGTTTTCTAAAGAAACTAACCAGCCAAGGAGTGATTTGAGTAATTGTTTTCATTATACGTACTGTACAGCTATTAGCTAGCCATCCCGAACATAATGTAGTGGTTAGAGACGTGGACTGTCACATGGGCAACTGGGGTTTGCTTCTCCCCACGGACCAAACAAATTAGGCATTGGGATTTGTTCATATTGCTCTAGTTAGTTATTCAACTATCTATTTGTTTTCTAAAGAAACAAACCAGCCATGGTGTGATTTGAGTCATTGTTTTCATTTTAGGTACTGTGTAGCTATTAGCTAGCCATCTCTTTCTCATGTAGTGTAGTGATCCTGTTATACCTGTTGTTGGTTTAGATGTTAACTAACCATGGTTATTTCTTATATGACATACAAACAACATAAAATATAGCCTGTTACTGTAGTTTTTCTGAAAATCATGTTTGGCGTTAGGCTGCTATACAGAAATAATGTGCTACTGTGTAGACAGTAGAAATTATTTATTTGTAGAATACAGTCACAATCCTGTACATTCTCAGGCTTACTGTGGCATATTGCATGTAGTTGTTAAAAATGTGGTAGAAGTCATTTTATTAAACAAAAAAAAAACAGATTCAAAATATATAATTTTGTGACAATAATTATTTATGCGTTACACATCACATTAATTTAGCATGTGTTAATTTATTAAATATTGGTCTTCAATTACTTCATGTTCTCAGAAAATCTGGCATAAATTAGCTTAGTTTTCTGCAATTAAATGTGTTAACTTAGCTATCATATTTAGCATGGGCTACTTTCCAGTCAAATCATTTATTTTCATCTAATATCAATTTTGCATTTAGGGGATGATTGAAAGCACAAGCAATTACCATTACCAGTTCATCCCTCATCATTTACACAACATGTGCTGTCCTGCACGTTGTCCTTGTGCGCCATTTTATAACGAGATTAATTCATTAAGAATTCCACACAGTGTTGCCAGATTTGATTGACTGTAAACCGGACAATCACCCGCAGACTCCAGTCAAAAACCGCTCGATCCTACACAACTCCAACTGTAAATCGACCCGCCCAAGCCCATTTTTGCCTGCACATTGTCATTAAAAATAGCCCAATTACTCTGAAATCGTCTCCATCTGGTAACACTGATTCCACAAGAATCGTATCACATTAGGTACTGATTTACATCGTGGAACCACCTGTATGGAAATATTAAGTACCTGTTTTGAGTAAGTAGATATGTGCACCAATAATAGATGCATAACGTTACACAAGCATGTGCGTTTGATTCAAAATAATAGTGTTGGTCTAGCTAGGGAACAGCTAGCTAGCTGGCTGTCATTCGCTAATCAGACAATTGCGCAAGTAAATATGTCTGCTTACTTTCTAACCATGAACAATAGCTTACTCTAACAAGCTGAAGAAGTACATTTTTTAAAATCTAGCTAATTTACTTGTATGCTTGTAAGGCAGTGCTACTACTGTAGTCATTGCACTGGAAGCTGCGGAAGCATTGACCAGCAAGAAACACAGGCTATTTCACTTGATTCGTACCCACTAATTATAATTCTCAGAACAACGATTCTCCAGAACGACTAGACAAGGATAAGTGTGTCTTGATTACTTGCCAAATTTTGCTGGTGGTTACCAAAAAAGTATGATGACTGACTATGCCAAGATGCACAAAATGGTAGTTCGACTGTGAGGAAAAATGGCTTCAAGTTCAAGCCGCAAACATGATTAGGTCAATCAAATAGTCTGAGAAATCAGTATTTTGGCTGAAAATAAAATGCCTGATTTGCCCATAAAATAGATAATGTAGCCTCAACAAGATGTATTATTATATGTATTATACATTTAAAATTATTTTCTAAATAGGTAAGATTATTAAGAAAGAATAATTAAAATGTTCTTATTTGATATATTTAAAAAAAAAAGTTAAAAAAAAGTATTGGCCATAATACCCCATATTATTTCTGCATCCTGCATGTCCTTGCGTGACAAAACCAACGTGACGAACCCAAGGTGCTGCAAAGAACCAACAATGAACCTTTTTTTTAAGAATATTCAGTTGTGCTCATAAGTTTGCACACCATGGCAGAAATAGTGACATTTTGGCATTGATTTTGAAAATATGACTGATCATGCAAAAAAAATTGTATTTTATTTAAGGATAGTCATCATATGAAGCCATTTATTATCACATAGTTGTTTGGCTCCTTTTTAAATCATAATGATAACAGAAATCACCCAAATGGCCCTGATCAAAAGTTTACAAACCCTTGAATGTTTGGCCTTGTTACAGACACACAAGGTGACACACACAGGTGAAAATGGGAATTAATGGTGAATTTCCCACACCTGTGGCTTTTTAAATTGCAATTAGTGTCTGTGTATAAACAGTCAATGAGATTGTTAGCTCTAACGTGGATGCACTGAGCAGGCTAGATACTGAGCCATGGGGTGCAGAAAAGAACTGTCAAAAGACCTGCGTAACAAGGTAATGGAACTTTATAAATGGAAAAGGATATAAAAAGATATCCAAAGCCTTGCAAATGCCAGTCAGTACTGTTCAATCACTTATTGAGAAAATTCAGGGATCTCTTGACACCAAGCCAAGGTCACGTAGACCAAGAAAGAATTCAGCCAAAACTGCCAGAAGAATTGTTTGAGATACAAAGAAAAACCCATAGGCAACCTCTGGAGAAATACACACTGCTCTGGAAAAAGATGGTGTGGTTGTTTCAAAGAGCACAATACGAAGATACATGAACAAAAATGAGCTGCATGGTCGAGTTGCCAGAAAGAAGCCTTTTGCCCCAATGCCACAAAAAAGCCCAGTTACAATATGCCCGACAACACCTTGACACGCCTCACAGCTTAAATGACCCTAAGCACAAGGCTAAGTTGACCCTCCAGTGGTTACAGCAGAAAAAGGTGAAGGTTCTGGAAAGGTCATCACAGTCTCCTGACCTTAATATCATGGAGCCACTCTGGGGAGATCTCAAACATGCATTTCATGCAAGACGACCAAAGACTTTGCATGACCTGGAGGCATTTTGCTAAGACGAATGGGCAGCTATACCACCTGCAAGAATTTGGGGCCTCATAGACAACAATTACAAAAGACTGCACGCTGTCATTGATACTAAAGGGGGCAATACCCAGTATTAAGAACTAAGGGTATGCAGACTTTTGAACAGGGGTCAGTTCATTTTTTTCTTTGTTGCCATGTTTTGTTTTATGATTGTGCCATTCTGTTATGACCTACAGTTGAATGTCAATCCCATAAGAAATAAAAGACGTGTTTTGCCTGCTCCCTTAGGTTTTCTTTACAAATGGCACATATATTACCAATTTTCCAAGGATATGCAATCTTTTGAGCACAACTGTAAGTGCAGAATATAAGTACAAGAATGGTATGTTTGCAATCTTCTGTTAGCTAATTATGGCCAAGAGAAAAGTATTTTCTGTGTAAGTCTGTATAAGTACCAGCGGGCACACAACATCTTTCTGACGCCATTCTAACATCTGATATCGTCACCACAATAAGACTTCAGAATGACGTCAGAATTACATTGTGCGCCAGTTAAAGGAGCCCATCGGAGCTGTGAGGAAAGAGCCAAGGATGTGAAAAAATGAAGCGTAAACCTGGTATTGTTGGGTCAGGTCAATTAAGAAAGTAAACCAAATCCCAGTTTCAAATATTACCTATTGAAAAACCATTTTGGGGAATTGCTATTGCAATGGGAATTTTAGTGCTTCTTAAATTTAAATGGAATTGTCCGCAAACCTAAGAGTTGGGAGGAATTGCTATTTCATTGGGAATTTCTATGCTTCTTCCAATTATGAAATTTAAATGTGATTAACCAAACCTAAAAGCTGGATCATATCTAAATAATCCATTCTTTAATCTCTTTACCACCATCTGCATTGTACTAACAATTACCTCAGATCTGTTTGTATGAAGGAAATAAGATAAGGACTTTTAGGAAGTAATTTTACCCTGTACCCGTCCATGGTGGATGAGGCTTTTAGTAGCTTAGGTTAGAGTGGCCAGTAGGTTTATAACCCTGAGCCAACAAGGTGGCACATCTGCCAGTGTGCCCTCGAGCAAGGTATTAAAGCTAATTTCTCCGGAAGGTCGCCCAGGATATTAACGTCTGACAAATAACTAAAATGTAAAACATACATTACGTGTAAAGCGGCTGGGCTCGCACTTTTTAGATTACGGAGATGCATTTTAAAAAGCTGTTAGACCGATAGGCCTATATAGGCATATATAAAGTTTGATTTGATCAACTTCGTTGTATAATCTAGCCTATTGTTCACGCTTACCTCTGGAAAGTTGTAAATTCTAAGTAGAAATATTTTTGGGATTATTGTTATGGAACATTATCAAGTTAATCTAGGTTTACTGTTTCCTTTTCCATGCGTTTAATTACCTACTGGCTTTCTAGACCAGAGAGAGTGCAAGAGAGTCCTCGGCGTGACGTCATGATCTTACCATAAGATACGCCTGGAGCTTTATCACGGAGGCGAATCATTTACAGTATAAAAAGACTGTTTCAGTCGACAGGGCTGTCGTTGGAGCTCAGGAGCAATTTCAAAGAGGGAAGGAATAGCTTTGATACAACTTTTGGCACCAGTGGAGGGCAGCGCTTAACGCTCGGATACGCTACTTGAGCCCTTTCATGCCTCTCTTTATACCTGTGAGTCAATACATTCGTGCGCTCAAGTCAGATTGAACTCCGTTGAAATGGTAGCACTAACATAAAGGCAGGGCACGATCGAGCGAGGGGACCAAAACCTTTATGCAAGTTTGTGACAGTGTCAGACGTCGAGCACGGGACGGAAGCGCAGCACTTGCCTGAGCGAGATGTGTTTGGTGAGCAGCTAAAACCGAGAAGCAATTTCGGGGACAGCTGTGCTGCTGTCCACCCCTGGACTCGCATATAGTCTGGGGACAGAAGTCTAAAACAATGTGCGCTGCGAGCGTGGACCTACTGGTCACCCTCCAAATCCTGCCCGGTTTCTTCTCAAATTGCTTATTCCTTGCTCTCTACGACTCCGTGGTGCTGGTGAAGCGCGTAGTTTCGTTACTGAGTTGCTCGGGTGGCGGAGGGGGAGAGTGGCAGCGCATGCTTACCTCTGCGGGGCTCCGGTCTGTATGGAACAGTTTCCTGCTTGATGCATACAAACAGGTAATTGTGATATTGTCATAAACATTACTACATTGGAATGTACAGTGTGGTTATAGTTTATTGTTAGAGTTCATGGTTACACTGTGGGCTGTTGGAACGTGCACTGTGGTATCCTGTGTGCATCACGCCCACCGGTCTTGGGCATTATGCCGGCTAATGTGTCAGAATGGCAAGTGGTCAAATCCGCGTCAGCACTACCTAATCTCAAATGTTACTTTCTATTTTATAAACAATATACATACAATTTCTGCATCAATTAATTCTTATTATCTTGCATTCAGAGACCATGTACAAGGGATCCCCCTTGTAAGATTAAAATGACCTTTATTATAATATTAAATGTAGGTTATCAGATCTGAAAAGTATGAACTTTTAAACTGCCCCCAGACAGTCAAAATCCCGAGGGCCATCCACCCCCAGTTTACTTGGAAGTTCAGAGGTGTGTCTTCTTCTGAATGTTACATTTTAACTCCCAAACCAAACAGCTGTCATCACCAACAAACCCCTGACAAATACTACACAGATAATGGAACATGTACCTTGATAGGTAGGAAATGTATAGTATTGATGTGCTTATCCCATTTAAACACATCCATGACTCGAGTAAATAACACACAACATGTATATGGATGATCTTGCTTTTGGTCATTTGGCAGGGGATTGCCCTATGTCTCTCTCTGCCCCCATTGTTGATAGTTGGATCCTCTGTTTGTGTCATTGTCAAGTTTCTCGTCTCTCTCTGCCAGCGCTTCTCTTCTGCTATTCTTTCCCCCCCTGTTGTTCAGTCTCTGAGTTTTACTTCTGGCATCACTTTATGTTCCCAACTCTTTCCTCTCCTTTATCTCTTCCCTTTTTCACTCTCCTCGCAGCACCATGCTGTCTACCTAACGCCTACTAAACATTACATTGTTCTACTTCCTGTGTCATGCCTTCTGTAGTCTGCACCAGACTTCTAACAGTGTTACAATGTTAGTGTCATTAGGCTCGTACCAGAACAACACTTCTTAAACAAATGCTTATTCAATAATTTTTAATAATAACTTTTTCATAATCTTGTCCTGATTTAGACCTGATCTCATCGGTTTAAGATCTGATCCCAATCTGGGCACAAACAGAATGTGTACAAGTTCAGGATAAACAACGCATGTTAGAACCAAGGTCTTAACAGGGCTTTAGGCTGCTTACTCTAACTGGAAGACATGCCCGTCTATAATGTGTACTGATGTAAGCATTGCAATAGACGTAATCAGCTTACTGATGTAAAACACATCACACAGAACAGTGCTCCAAAACTGACCAAAAGAAAAATGTGGACAGATTTATTGTGGCTTGGGGAAAAGTTTGTAGTTTTATTGCAAGGATTGAGATACAAGAGCTTTATAGATACGGAAGAACACTCTGTCCAGCACTTTCCATCCCACTTTGACTAATTACTTTTGGCTTGGGTGGCAGGCACACACACGCACACAAACATTCTTGAAGCTTGCCCTGACTGAAGTTGTTCATTTGTTATTCTCAGTGTTGTGGAAGTTTCCATTACATGGTGTCTAGCACATGGCACCTCATAACTGAAAATTAGAATTGGTTCTTGACTGACTTACCTGGTTAAATAACAATAAAAAAAACAACTACAAAAAAACATTCAATCATTATTCAGCGTTTGGTGTGTTTGTATGGGTGTGGGGGTGTTGAAACTTAAATGACTGTCAAAACCAATTTGTTTTATTTCAGAATTACTATTAATTACAATATAAACATCTGATCTCTCTGTCATTTCATCTCCTTTCCCTGTGTTCCCTATGTAGGTTAAACTGGGAAGTGAGGCTCCCAACTCCAAAGTGATCAAGATTCCTGCTAGCAGTGATAACCTTGGCTTCCAGCGGCAGAGTAGCGTAACCACAACCCTGAGCTGTCACCCCGAGGACGAGTGCCGCCTGCTGGACTTTGAGTCGTCGGACCGCCCCCTGGTGGTGAACTTTGGCTCTGCCACCTGACCCCCCTTCATCAGCCAGCTGCCTGCCTTCCGGCGGCTGGTGGAGGAGTTCTCTGACGTGGCTGACTTCCTGCTGGTCTACATCGATGAGGCACATCCCTCGGACGGTTGGGTGGCACCTGCCATGGGCCCGTTCTCCTTTGAGGTCAGGAAGCACCGGTCGCTGGAGGAGAGGGTGGTTGCAGCCAAGAAGCTCATTGAGGCCTTCAGCCTGCCACCTCAGTGCCAGTTGGTGGCCGACTGCATGGACAACAATGCCAACGTCGCCTACGGTGTGTCCTATGAAAGGGTGTGCATCGTGCAGAGGAGGAAGATTGCCTACCTAGGAGGGAAGGGACCCTTTTTCTACAACCTAAAAGATGTGAGGCAGTACCTGGAACTGAGCTACGGCAAGAGATAGGGTCAGACATCAATAAGGAAATGCCTCTAGTTCTCTGACCAACTGCACGCCTGAAACATTTTTTTTTAAAGGAGAGAAAAGTCAAGGTGCTTTCTGAACTGATCTGTGCTGAGTGCAAATGACAGGCAAAGCTTGAAAGAGAACATGGTACAGGTTATAATGTCCCAAAGTTCTAAAACTCTTTTTGTGCGGAGACCACTTTCCTCTAGAACCCAACTTTCCTTTAGAACCCAAGTGAACCAACAGACTTTCCGAGCATGGACTCATGCTCTGCTGTCTATGGCATATTGAAAGAAAAGCCTGATAAAGTTGACCACTGACTCACTTTATTAATAACTTCATCCCCATTTTGTCTAATCAAATGTTCTCTAGTTACTGTCCATATTACCTAACCTGGCTTCTTTCAAAACAAAAACCAAATTACTGAAGTACCCAACCATATTTACATATATAATTTATTTCTATAGATGTTTGTTTTTATTTTGTCTCTTGATGTACTTGTGAGGCTTTTTATTTTATTTAAGAAGAGAATCCTTCACACGCTGTGTGTGTGTGTGTGTGTGTGTGTGTGTGTGTGTGTGTGTGTGTGTGTGTGTGTGTG
>JACXGI010000179.1:12382-60143 GCA_016801175.1 Esox masquinongy | reverse complement strand
TCCTAGTCGTAGCAGTCATGTTACAACACCACTGTTGTGAGTAATGTATTTATCTCCTCAATATGGTCATTATAAGTTGACAGCCTATATCTCGGGTAGAAAAGGTGAGATGGAGGAAAGTGAAAAGAAGAGCAAAATAGAGCATCAACAGAACATTATCCAGAAAACAGAGGCAGTATGTGTACTGTAGATGGAACCAAGGTTGCTAGCTCGCCAACTGCATTATAGCTAGCTGACAGCATTATAGTTAGCCAGTTAGCTGACAATTGTAGTTAACTAGCAATCTGACAACAATAGCTTGATGGCTATAATCACTGCTTTTTGCTGATGGGGATGTTTTGTGTCAGCGATACAAGTGGTGTACAGAGATATAATGGGTTGAGTGAGATGGCCATTTCTTGAAGATTTGAGGTGAGTTTCCTGAATGCTTTTCAGCTAACTGATTTCACTTGACAATGCTGTCTCACGATACCCAGTCGCACGGTAGGACATCAAACATTTAAACATTTATAATTGCTGCGGTCTTGGTTGGGTTGTCAAGATAAACCAAGAGTCATGTTCGCCATTAGGTTTTTGGGACACTGAGCTCTGAGCAGCTTGGCAGGATGTGAGACAGGTTGGTGTTTAGATGGCTTAAGAAAGTGTATCCAAATGTGTGTGTCAGTTGTATGGTTGTATTGAAGATTTTTAGTTCTCCATGGTATAGACAGACGGAGCAGACAGTTGGTTTGGGTCAAGACAGGGCAGGTGTGAGAATGAAAACCACTGACTAAAGGGTTATTGACTCAGTCTGTGGTCGGATGACAGACCTCACCTCCCTGACCTAGACTCAAACCAACACTTCTTTTGTAATCATCAAACCGTCCACTGTTAGCACCCAATCTCTTTAGGAGTTGTCTGTAAATGGATCTTTGTTTTTCTCTCTATCCAAAATGCTTTCTCTTTCTTGTGTAGTTCTGCTTCTCAAAAAAAAAATATGAATGAAGAGGAGAGGAGTGACAGAATGGAAAATAAAGTGAAACATTTGCTGTTGACTTTGTGTTATGTTATTTTAGTCAGTGTGTCCCACTGGGGCATTGGTAACTGCAAAAAAGTAAGGAAAGAGCGAGAGTGAGAAAATAAAACAGAAAGGTATTAAAATAAAGAGTTTGAAAGAAGGGAAGACCTTTTTAGGGAGTGTAAATGCAAGCCCTCTACTTATGCACACATGCGTGCCTATAAGCATTTGACGTCTCCTGCTCAAAGAAGAACAAAGTGAAACATATAAACAAAGTGAAAGGAAGCCTGAAATCCAACAGCTGTGGATGTGGTCCATAATGGTAAAAACAAATAATCAGGTTGCAGGCTAAATGCCTGGCTTTGTGTTTACAACAGGATCCTGACTGTGTTACCGCACTTTTTTTACAGGTTATAACGTGTCTACCAAGGGCCATAGGAATTCCAGTGAAGCCACGGCTCCTGGCTGACCGTTTGCTCGGGAGAGCCTGCCAAAAACTGCATAGAATTCTACAGACATCAGGGAGGTGCACAGAGAGGGCAGGGAATGGTTCTACAAGTGGGAGATATGTTGGAGGCTTGGTGAAAGGGGTGAATGACAGGGATCCACTGCGATGTGAAATAGAATTATTGTTCCGGTCGTCTGGATGGAAGGGGCCCTCCAAGCAGCACACAGTGAATGTGGTAAGTTTGGTTAAATTTAGACAAAAAGAAAACTATTATTAAGTTATGGTTAGGGTCAGGGTCAGGAAATAGGTATTTCTGTTTTTTGGGTTCATACAACTATTGAAAAACAAACGTGTGTGTGTGTGTGTGTGTGTGTCAAAGAGAGTACAGATTTCAGGGAGTAGTTGTTAAAAGGAAGCTCAGAATGAGGAAATTAGTTAAGATACCCAAATAGAGATAGCTTTAGAGAGAGGATGTAGTGGCAAACAGTTTTGAAAAAAAAATGCGACAATATCTCTTTAACAAGCATCCTAGTTACTCAGACATAGTGCACATCCTTAGAGTAAAGTACATGTGATCACCGAGTGCCTGGATACAGCACTTAGCCATGGTATATTGGCAATGCATGAACCCATGCATTATTGCTCTTTTCTGGTTTCCCACACAATAAGAGGAGTACTGTCATGTCATATGCATGGTAGAAGGTCTCACATACCACAGCTATCAGCCAGTGACCTTGGAATCAAAATCAATAAATAATTAGTAATTGTACTATAAAACTAATATAAGTCGTAGTGTAAAGGTACACTATATGGTTATGGTTGTTGATCTGTCAATAGAAAGATCCTTAAAAAATAGGTAGGTGTGATTTCACCTACCATTTCTGTAGTAGTAGTATTAAGTAGTATTTTATATATTGCACAATGTAGGTGTGTAAAGCCTTTAGGGAATTAATCACTGCCAAAGGTGTTTCTAAAATGTATTGACTAATGAAAATACTATATATATAGTATATAGCTTGTGCTTATTCCTTGTTTCATCACACTTTCTTTCTATGTCATTTAACTACTTTTTATATCAACAGACTGGGATTTGGTTTTGTAACTAACAGTGGCAGCACAATGAGGCAGTGTGCTGTGTGTTGTTGGCTGGTTAAAGAGGGTACGTGGTGAACATGTTGGTCTGCCAGAAAACCTCCAAACCTCGTTTCCACAACAGAGAGAAAAAGAGAGGAAACAGGAGCAGACCTCTGAGGGTGTCATTATCTCAACCTGACCCTGTTCCTGAAGAGGTCTTTCTTTCTCCCTCTTTTCTCTGTTAGTTAAAGCTTTTCATGCTTCATAAACATACACACACACACACACACACTCAGGACTCCACTAAAGCCAGTTTCTTCATGGCCCACTTTAAGACCTGTAATTAATTGATTTGGGACTTTTCCCCTATGGCACTGTAACCAGTGTGAGGTTCTTCTCACTACTGAACCTCTTACCTTTCAAGTTCTATGTGCTTGCGTCTCTATTTATGATGTCACATGACATTGAAACAGAAGACTCATCCAAATGAGCCGAATCATTGTTTGTTTTACCTACCTGGCTAACGTTTGTGGAGATGGCTCACATTCAAGGCCATTCAATCTCACTGTCATTAATCTGACCCTAGGTAACATTTGTGACTGAGGTTTGGATTCAATTATAGACTCTTTCGAAGGAACTTTGATATGGGGACACAAGTGTCCCGCAGTGGATCCACTTTAGCCACACTCTCTCAACAAATCACGCTTCAATTCAAGATTAACCATTAAACTTAGAGGGATGAAAGAAAATATTAATATTCTTGTACCTTCAATTGCTGATTGAATTGTGGCAGTAGCTGAAAGGAAGAAATAGAAAGCTTTTTTCTCAAACCTGTTTATGAGTATAGGTCAAGCCATGTGGTAACTACCATATCAAGGTTGATGAAGGGGATGAAGTTTAACAACATATAGGCCATAGACTAAACACACAAGTTATTTTGTCCATGCTGTAGTTAGCTAGTCAATGATTAAGAACAGTCCTGGACTAAAAAATGACAATTCCATTTTAGTCATGCACTAGGCTTAATCTGCGTAATCTGTTTTTGGGGAACTGGACCTTGGTGTTTCATTAAGGGTCGGTTTCGCAGATGTAACCCTTTGGAAAATAGTCCAGTTATAAAGGTAGCACAAACAGCATTATGATTGTTAAAATACTTGTACAGGTTCATTGAAACCCCTTGTTAACTACGCTATTGGTATGCACCCTGTTTAGCTCCACCCCCTGGACGATCATCTTTGGGGTGTGACTCAGTTTTTTATTAGCGAGCGAGCAGATGAAGACCAAGCGTAAGGACGAGCAATTGGTTATTTAGCTAAATGTGGGAAATACATTGAGAGTTGCGAACTAAATATTACTGCATACATTCAGAAGTTGCATCAGTTGCTGGTTATTTCTTTTTGAATCTCGGTAAGCTGGTTTTGATTATAAATTAGCAATGAACGATTGTGAATAACCTTAGCATAGCCTAAGGAAAGCCTTAACCTCTGGTGTCCGTTAGCAGTAATGTTAGCTGTTATCACCTCGTGCTTGTTAATTGTCGTGCTCGCACTATGCTGTCTGCCATTTTACCACGGAGATAATGCAAATGCAGTTTGTTAGGGAACATTGTATGTGAAAGTTGAAGTAAATGTTTAATTTGTCAAGACTTAAATGTGATAAACATCAAGTGTCATTACATAGATATCTTGCGAAAGAAAAATTGTATGTCCTGTTTCTAATGCAGGCTGGGTTTTTTGAGAAGACCAATTCTATCTCGGGAGGACTTCCTGTGTAATGTACGAAGAATCTGGATTGATCCCAGTGAAACTCTCCTGAAGGGAGATGGCGAGACACCATTGAACATCAGATAAGGTCATTATTTCAGTGCGCCATACACTGGATCACATTAAAATAATTGTATTTTATTTTCGGGTGCACCCCACTGTTGATGTGTGCAAATATTTAATGTATGACTCTTATTGTTAATTTTCTAAACATTAATATACCTTCTATATTCCTATACTTAGTCTGTGTCCTTTGGTTCTTGGTGTCCTGTGTCCAATTTAATTTAAACCACTTTCCATATAACGAGCCTACTGTGTATTTACCCAATAGATGGGTTACCCAGACACAGATTAAGCCTTGTCTAGGACAAAAAAACAAGCTCAATTGAGTTTCCTATTGAATTAGATTTTTTAGTCCTAGACTGGGCTTAATCTGTGTCTGTGAAACCGGCCCTAAAGTTAAACACTGTGAGCCTTTACCTTCAGGTCTCACTCTTAGCAGGACAGGTGTTGTAAAAGATCAGACAGGAAACCAACTGTGGTAAACAAAAAGGAACGTGATTTATTCACTTCAGTGGCCTGTAGCCCAGTTCACCAATGGAAATAAACATCCGGCTCACCTCTGACATTTGTGCTTCTACCTTTAGAACTGCCATCAGTCTCCCATCAGTCTCTGTCACTTTCCTAATATGCTGTTGGTCCTCCCCGCTGAGGAATGGACTCTACTAGGCCCCTGAAGGTGTCCTGTGGTATCTGAGACCAAGACATTAGCAGCAGATCCTTCAAGTCCTTCAATCCTTCAAGATCCTTCAATCCTGTAAGTTGTGAGGTGCAGCCGCTGTGGATCGGACTTGTTGGTCCAGGACATCCCACAGATGGTCAATAGGATTGAGATCTGGGGAATTTGGAGGCCAGGGCTCCACTGGGTTATTATCTTGCCACAGTGCATCCTGGTGTCATCACTTCTCCAGGTAAACGGCGCACACATACACGGCCTTCCACGTGATGTAAAAGAAAACTGAACTCATTGGACCAGGCAAACTTCTTCCACTCCTCCAACATCCAGTTCCGATGCTTGCGTGCCCATTTTTGCCACTTTCAATGTTGGACAGGGGTCATTATGGGCACTGACCGGTCTGCGGCTACGCAGCCCCGTACGCAGCAGGGTGCGATACGCTGTGTATTGTGACACATTCCTCCCATAACCACCATTAACATTTTCTGTGACTTGTGCCACAGTAGACCTTCTGTCGGTTCGGACCAGTCGGGATAGCATTCGTTACCCTTGCGCATCGATGAGCCTTGGGCGCCCAACACCCTGTCGCCGGTTTATGGCTTGTCCTTTCTTGGACTATTGTCGGTAGGTAGTGGGAGCACCACACTGGCCATGCCGTTTCAGAGATCCTCTGACCTAGTCGTTTGGCCATAACAATTTGGCCCTTGTCAAAGTCACTCAGGTCTTTACTCCTGTCCATTTCTCCTGCATCCAACACATTGACTATGTGAACTGATTGTTCACTTACCATCTGATCTACCCAGACCTTGACATGTGCCCTTGTTAGGAGATGATCAATGTTATTTACTTCACCTGTGAGTGGTCATGTAATGTTTTGACTGGAAAGGATGGAGAGGCCATCTGACCAATGACCGCCCTCACCCGTTCTTCCCAAACCGCCACCGGGAGGCTGCTCTGTTGAAGATGCAGCCACCCAAGGAGATTGGTATGATTGCTTTTGATTGTCCCCTCTCCTCCTCTTTCACTTCCCTTGATAAAACGCCCTCCAGGTCCCTAACCACTTCCTCTGTTCCCTGTGTCCTACATTGTTACAATAGATTTTACTATATTTTATGCACACTACCGTTCAAAAGTTTGGGGTCACTTAGAAACTAACATACCTAATGTAGCTCATGAAGGACTTGATAATGAGCTGATCATTTGAATCAGGTGCGACAGAGCAGGGAGAGATCTAAAACATGCAGGGCAGGGGGGTGTCCAGGAGCAGGGATGAGAAACACTGCTCTAGATACAGTACCCAAGTAGTCTAAAGAAGGCCAGTTTTATTGCATCTTTAATCACCACAACAGTTTTCAGTTGTGCTAATGTCACGTCCCCACCTCCGCGAGCGTGCAGAGGCGGGCGCCCGCGCTCATGACATCCCTGCGCGCACCTGTTCTCACACCTGTCTTCAATCTCCACTCACACACCGGTTCCCACTCTCCTCATTACCACGCCCTTTAAGTACTACTCCCTGCCACTTCTTCCCTGCCAGATCAATGGTTCATGTTTACATGCCACATCTAGCGCTTTCCAGACTCTCGTCCTGCCTTCCCGTGTTCCGACCGATCGCCCGTTCCCGACTATTCTGCCTGAGTCCTACCAGTTCGTTTGTTCACCGTCGGAATTCTGTTCTCTCGCCTGCCCCCGACTACTCTGCCCGCTCCCTGACTGTACTTCTGCCGCCCGCTCGGTTCACGACCTGCCCGCCCCCGACTACTCTGCCTGCCGCTCGTCTGTGCCTTCGCCACTCCACCCCAGACCGCGCTTGGATCCTTACCGGTGCCTGTGACAGCTAACATAATTGCAAAAGAGTTTTGTAATGATCAATTAGCCTTTTAAAATTATAAACTTGGATTAGCAAACACAACGTGCCATTGGAACACAGGAGTGATGGTTGCTGATAATGGGCCTCTGTACGCCAATGTATATAATCCATTAAAAATCAGCTGTTTCCAGCTACAGCTGTCATTCACAACATTAACAATGTCTACCCTGTATTTCCCATCAGTTTGATGTTATTTTAACGGACAAATATTTTGCTTTTCTTTCAAAAACAAAGAAATTCTAAGTGGCCCCAAACTTTTGAACAGTAGCATATGTGACATATTTTCTTTGCTTCATATCTGTAAAAACTTAAATGATATTCCAATTTAGAGGCAGTGATGTATTTTAAAGACAGGCTTTATTATGTACTGTTAATAAGACAAGAGGGTGGCCTGCATTGCTTTATTTTTCATAGGGTAATCATAATACATTTTAATTGTTTAGTTTATAAAGTTGTGGGCCGCTGTGTTACAGACCAACTAAAAAAACATGTCAGGCTTCAATGCAAAGAAATGTCTGCACTGAACACCACATAATGGCTCCTGTAGGCTACGCTGTTTTAATCACAAGCTATTTTTAAATGAGAATGCTATGGGGTTTGTTACACCGGTTTTGTTTGTAGGGCACCCATATTTGTCTAAATTGTGCTCAAGTACCCACATTGCCCTATCGGCTACTGTCTGAAACTGTAACTTAAAGTGGGTGGAGCCTCAATGTTCACTGATTTGTTTTGCTCTGGAAACAAGACATGTAAGGGAACACTGGAGGTTAGGCGTGGTGGACTCTCCACTCCAACAGTGAAACTATCAGGTGTCACCATCTCACAAGTCAGGCATGTCCATAAAGCTCTTCCCAGTTGTCACAGGTTGACCGAATTTGTTTGTGATAGAACCCATTAAAATTTAAAACATAACATAGCTTTTTCCTAATCTAGAAAATAGTTTTGTAAGATCTATTGGTGCTAAGAAATTAGTCAAAAGTATGACAACACTTTTTGGAAAAGTGAATGGCAGATTTAGAGACATAACTTTGGTCTGCATATTTACTGCTGAACAAGATGTAGTGTGTTGAAAAGAGCTTGATGAAGAACAGATGAGGAAGAGTCACTATTCAGGATATAATTAGCACATTTGGATCTCTCAAAGAGGAAGACACACTTGTAGGAACAATCTTTGAAAAGGGTCCATATCCTGGACTGTCCCAGTCAAAGCCTGTACCTCAATCCAATTGACAATATTGACTATAGGTGGTAAATACTTATGAAATCAATAATTGTCTGTTCTGTATTTGTAATTAATTTTAAACAATTTGTAGATTTTATTTTTCACTATGTTATTATGGACATTTTTGTGTTGATCAGTGGCAATAGGGAATTAAAACAATTTTTATGTAATGTTGTAGCACATTAAAATGTGGAAAAGACAATGGGAGGTGAATAATTTTCACAAAAGACGTTTAGTGAATTTAGATGGAATGAATGTAGTCCGCTCATAAATAGTAAATGTTTCTGCTCATGTAAGAGTTGAATGTATGTCTGAGGATTGGCTCAGAGGCAGAACGGGGACCTCTTGTGATGGGGACCTGGCTATGCTGATCACATGATTATCAGATGGAACACCACAGCCATTCAACACCAGTTGTGAAAGGCTGACAACAAACTTCTGTTTTACATCCTGTCTTTCCACTCAGGGACTTATCAGAGACACAGTACAGAGAGTGAGACAGCTCTCTTTCAGACATGCTTCCGTTACTGTCCGTTATCACCCTCAACGTGTGGATGGGTAGCCCCAGAACAAGATACACTGGCGTGTTCTGATTGGGGCAGGGACAAAGAGCACACTACCATCTCTTTTGGGGTGATCAACTCACTTTGCAATAACCCTAACAAAATTGCTAGTGAGGTGTCCAGCTCTGGGGCACTATTCCAGGGGGCGAGGACAATTAGCATTCCAGATTCACATGGACAGAGGAAAAAATTATGGTGACGCATCTCTAAGTCAGAGCACTCTTCTCTGTACTCTGTTATTTAAACTACAGGCACCAGGTGAGCGCAATTAACTACCAGGTAGTAATTAAAAGCAGAATGGTTCTGTCACTTCCAGGACCGGAATTGCATAGCCCTGCTGTACATTAGTAAGGACTATTTGGTCATCCTTCACGTTAAGGTTACATTGGATAGATTTCAAATGTATCTTGATTAATATAATGTGCTTTAGCAGACACAATCACATTCATGTGTACATACAGTATCTCACAAAAGTGAGTACACCCCTCACATTTTTGTAAATATTTGATTATATCTGTTCATGTGACCCAATTTGGACATTTTCACTTACGGGTGTACTCACTTTTGTTTCCAGCGGTTTAGACATTAATGGCTGTGTGTTGTGTTATTTTGAGGGGACATCAAATTTACACTGTTATACAAGCTGTACACTCACTACTTTACATTGTAGCAAGGTGTCATTTCTTCAGTGTTGTCACATGAACAGATATAATCAAATATTTACAAAAATGTGAGGGGTGTACTCAGTTGTGAGATACTGTACATTTGACACAAGCGATCCCGGAAATGAAACCCGCTGTCCTTGTGATGGCAGCACAATGCTCTACCAACTCTGCTACAGAGGTTCTGGGTGTTTGTTTATTATTTATTGATGAGTAATATGAATTATTAGTTAATGATGTATTTATTTCATGAATGTCACAGGTATACACTCAGCACCCATGTGGACAAGTTGACCGTACAGGTGCCTCTCAAAAAATTAGAATATCCTGGAAAAGTTATTTTTTTTCCGTAATTCTAATCAAAAAGTGACACCTTCATATATTCTAGATTCATTACACATAAAGTGTAAAATTTTAAGCCTTTTTTGTTTCAATCTTGATGATTTTCTTGGAAGAAATTATTTTTTTTAGAATTTTTGATTTCCATGAGCTGTGAGCCGTAATCATCACGATTGAAACAAAAAAGGCTTGAAATGTTTCACCTTGTGTAATGAATTTAGAATATATGAAGGTGTCACTTTTTGATTTGAATTACAGAAAAAAATAACTTCTCCATGATATTCTAATTTTTAATTCTTTGAGATGTACATGTATTTTAGAAGTCAAGACCTCAGAGGATGTAGAAATATAAATACTTTCCACACCAAAGAGCAGGATTCCACTTGTTCTCCCTCCTTCCAATCTATATCTGCCTGTCTCCTTTCAGATTTCCCCCATGTCTAAATACAATGCTAAAACACTATGAATAATTGATCATGTTTGTTTGCAAGATTGAATGGACTTCATGGGTATTGCTGACACTGATTTAGGCTGATTCATGTCTGCCCAGAGCTGGCTGTGAAAGCCATTTGTCCAATCAAAACTAAATGGGCATCATGCCCATGTACTGATAGTCAACACTATAAAAATCATAGCGATTAATGCCACGACATACGTTTAATTTCAAACTGTTTGACAATAAGATAAAAACACACATAAGGCTATCCACACAAGTAGCCCAATTTGAAAATGTGTTCCATTAATTGGTCTTTTTACCAATCAAAATATATTAACATCAGATCTTTTTCAGAGCTCCTTTGATGAAGAAAAAACAAAATGTGGTAAATGATCAGGCAAGTCGGTGTGCATTTGATTACACCAGGTTATTGATGGGGCCAGGGGGTCTTGCTAATATTCTCTCTTATTTTATTTAATCTCAATTTTACCATTGTTCCAACAAAACATGCTTCAAAGAAAGAAGTCAACCTGATACTATAAATATAATCTGTTCAAATAAAATGTCACCATGAATGTATCTGATTAAATAGTATATATATATATACTTGATAATGACACCAGGTGAACCCACATGGAGTTCCAAGATTGGGAAACGCTGGACAAGGGTTTGGTTGTCAGTGATAAGACTTTGGCTAAATATTGTAATGCAACTTGCTCTGGATGAGAGGGTCTGCTAAATTACTTAAGATGCATCTGTATGCATGTTTTTGTTTGTTGAATGGTTATAGCAATAAAAAACCTTTAACCCTGAAAAGTCATGACAATGTGAGTGGTTGGATGGATGTATTCTTTTTTGAAGTGTTGAAAATGTAGTGGAGCAAGGAGATGGAGATCTACTGTTTTTAACTAATTCACATCTGTTTCCAGAGTAGTAACATACAGTATGTCTGACACAAACATAGATCACTGTAAGAAGACTTGAGCAGATCCTCCCTGCTTGCAGCAGCAATCTGTGCCCCATGTTTCCGTACCCTGGGAAATATTGTCTGGATTTTAAAGATGATGGAAAACCAGGAGTGATTGGTAGGCACACAGATCTGGGCTGCTTGACACACTGTTGTGTAACAGATCGACAGACACAGACAGCCGAACTGTGTATGTGCCTTCAAGCAACTGTATATGCAAACATACAGACAGACGGATCAAAAGACTTGTGTTTTTGTGTATGTGTTTGTGTGTGCCTTCATGCAAACTTAGAGCATCTGCTAACGTGCGTGCTTGCGTACGTAAGTGTGTGAGAGCGGGCCTGCTGGTGTCCTGCTCCCAAATCACTACCGTACTGATAAGCCAAACAGATGTCCTCTACAGTCCACACCAATATCTGCGCAAAGCTCCCCTAAAACCAGACAAGCAGTTCATGCACACTATGCTAGAGGGCGCTGTGGGCTCAGGACCCGGCATGCCTAATAACGTTGCAGCTTCAGATTGTTTTTTCTAATTTACATAAAGGCTTGCGGGTAAAGTCTATTAGACTAAATAAGAATGAGTTGAAAATGTGTCAGTGGGTGTACACTATGTATTCCTACTGATGATTTAACAAATGAGGGCCAATTGAAGAGAATCCTCAGGCTGAACCAAGGAAACATTACTTTTTCACATTTTGAGGGTATGCTGTACATCTTTGTGTTTTTTATAATACATAGATAGCGTCATTAATATGGAGCTCTGTGACCCACTGTTTACACACCTCTGGCAGTTTCCCCTGAATGGCGTCAGAAATGTGGCTTTTGGAATTCAGGGCAACACAAGATTGAATGGAGTCCAAATGCACAGTATATATTTTATGTCTGTCATGAATAATTCAAGCAGAGCGACGCAGCTGTGACTCCAACTCCCAAACCTGCCTGGTGGAATCCAAATAGGAATGAACACCACACCAAATGCTCCTGTGAGAGACTGCCTTTCAAGCAGCTGTAAATCTGAATCAGAGCTATCCTGCCAATAGGCCTACTAAGTGTGATGATGCAGGCCAAACAAATGATTGCTGAACATGTTTGTTACAGCAGAAAATTATGTGACTGTGAGACAGAGACCTACATATTAATCATAATAGCCCTCTACTGCATGCAATTGTAACAGAAAATGAATGTTCAATAGCTTCAAACAGACAAATGTAAAGCCATGTAAAGAAAACAAAACAATAGCAATGACTTTGTTTTAGTTATATTGACAATTGTCTTCCTGCTTGTTATTATATGCATCAACTATTTTGCCATATGTTATCTTTACAAATACAAGTGTCTATCCTTTACTCATTTTAATATAAAAATGTTTGAATTACTGTTTTTTTGCTGTCAAAATCCAGGATATTTTTTATGATATAGCCAATACTTATCAGCTTAACCGTAAAAGGAGCCACACAGAGTAAAACAAAGACATTTAGCGTCATGTGACATCAGTCAAGCATATCATTGTTTTCTGTAAAAATCAATGATCTTTTCATTCAGGAATGCAAGTAGGTGAAATGACATCACATCATGCAGAAAGGGATGAAGCAGAAGGATGTCCATACATTTTAAAAATGGGTGGTCTTGTTAAATTATACATTAACATCAATAGGCCAATATGGCAGACATAAAATGGACACATTTGGATTTTTTAAAATCATGACCAGAATTAAAAAAAGACAGATTACTGTGAACAATGCCAGACATGGATTTTACATAAGGTCTTAAAATCATTGTTTTTCTATTAGATTACTAACTGCAGCGTTGATAACAATTGCTATTAAGCTAGCTCAAATAAATAACGGTGGACCAATTGCAATGCTAATGCTACCATATCTGATTAACTTTCAGTTATAGAGATTATTGATTTTCTTGTGAGAATCCTAATCAATTTACCTTCTCTGGGCCACTCTGTAAAATAATCTGATATTCTAGAATGCTACACTAATTTATGGAGTTGGTGTAGTCATATTCCAATATTGTACCTTGTGGAACAACAGAAAAAGCAAAAGACATTATCCACTTCAGCAAAGATTGTTTTTAATGTGTCTGCCAATTCATTATTGAATTTCACTCTTGTTTAATGAATCCGTATGCATACTCAGCTGCCGGAGGTTGTAGAGTGTTCATAGGTTGGTCCTTGGGGGAGGCAACTGGTGGCTGTCTAATGGGGGTCTTTCGGAGAGGAGATGTAGTTGCTGATAGGTCTCTTTAATCAGAAGGTTGGCATGTTTCAAGGTGACAGGGTTAGGGAAACACTAGGTGGGCTGGATTCAGACTTGCCTATGTTGGGGGATCAATATAAACCGGACAGAACAGGGCACATGCACACCGATACACACATACAAACACACACACACAACTTCAGTCAATGGTGTGTGTTAGTATTCCGATGAAGTAGGAGCCGATCTCCAGTCCAGTATAAATAATGAAGCAGATCTTTTATCAGGCCCTACCCTCCAAGGATATACTCAGTGCCTGCTCCATATCCAGACAAGCATTTTTTTCATACCTCTGTAATTGTATTATTCCTGTCTTTCTAATAATAGTCTCTCACGGCCAGTCTTCCAAAATGCTGTCTCGTTTAGATGATTTTGGAATTCTGCCAAACTCCACCTTTGGATTTTGGGTTGGGTTGGCAAGTTTGGGTTGGCATTAGGCACATTTGATTGGCTCAACTGAGAATATTTTTTAAATGGCCTTTTTACGTTATCCTGGGTCAGCACCAGGCATCACACTACCTAGACACCGCCAAGTAAAGGCCTTCCCTCAACACTCAGCATTCAAACAAGGAGAACTGTGAGAGAAGTCACAGAGAGAAGCCAACAATCACATTGAAGGTGCTACAGAGTTCAGTGTATTTGAGTGCAGTAATGGTACGCTCGTCCAACAACAATTTTGGATAAAACTGGCTTGTATTGGAGGCTAGTAAGAAGAAGCCATTATACAAAAAATATTATCTGAAAGCATGACTGAAGTATGCGAGAATGCATGAGAATGGATGTAGGTCAGACAACACAAAGGTGGAGCTTTTTGTCCAAAACTCAAAACATGTATGGCGCAGACCTAACTGCCAATACCTCAACTCACACCATCCCTTCAGTGAGGTATGGCGGTGGTAGCATCATTCAGTCGGGATCCTTCTTGTCTGCAGGGATTGAACATCTAGTTAAAATTGAAGGAGGAATGATTGGAGCAAAAAAACAGAAATACTGCAAGAAACCCTGCTTCAGTCCATTCAAAAATACTGATGCTTGACTACCGGCTATAACTCCCAGAACAAGGCCAAAGGTACATTGGCATGGCTGAAGAACAAAAAAATGAATGTGTAATGCATTGTGTAACAAGCTCAATCTCATTAATGACTAGAGGTCATCTAATCTCTCTTGTGGTATTGTTTGACTTGTCTAAGCTAGTGGGCTTTGCTGGCTGGTAGGCTGGAGAACTAACATTGCTAGCTAATGTTAGCCAATTGTATTAATGTAAATATTATTGTCTTGTTGTTTCATTTCCTGATATCAAAGTGATAAGGACCCTGGTTAATATCCAAGCTACACAAATCTAGCTAGATATGAAATGGTAATAATTACCTTAGCTCTATTTTACCAAACCTACATTTACTTTGAACCTCATACCATGAAATTTTGACTGTTGACTGTATTCCAGTAAATTACAAGGTTACAATATTTTTTTTATTATTGTAACAGTTCAATGATTATATCAGTTCTATCAATTATATCAATGATTGTCCCTGAGTTTCTTGACTGATAGAGGAAAATGGAAAGATCTAATACAAAAAGCAAAACTTTGGGAAGGCTAAAGTACTCAAATACTGCCAAAATTGAGACAAAGTTAGAAATGTAGCCTAGACATTTCAATCAAATGCTGATATTTCAGTGGAAACTGAAGGGACCACTATTTTTAGCCAATATAATGTCCACTATTGATGGGAACATGTTGTTGATTCATTTGGGAATTTGTGTAAAAGGTCTTTAGACATAAAATTTAGACATAAATTGAACCACAGATATGTCCCGGACTTCAGGAGGATAAAAACCTGAAAGACGTCAGGCTTTAACCTCACTTTAAGTTACTTCAAGTCATTGTATCACTTTAAATTTAAAGTGTTGGAATACAGAATAAAAATGTGTCCCTATACAAATACATATTGAGTTCACTGTACCAAGTGTACAGGTTTATACACTACTCAAAAAAACTAAGGGAACACGTAATCATCACAGTATAACACCAAGTCAATTACAAATCTGTCCAGTTAGGGAGCATAGGTGATTGTGAATCAGTGTCACCCGTTTTGGTGCAAATGAAAGTGACAACAGGTACACTGAAAAGGGCAAAAGGGTATTGCAGGTGGTGGCTACAGACAATTGCTCTCTCCTTGTCTTTCCTGCCTGATTCTTCTCTAGTTTTGCGTTTTGCTAATGTCCTTGTCACTTCTGGTAGCATGAGGCGGTACCTGCAGCCCATTCAGGTTGCACAGGCAGTCCAGCTCCTCCAGGATGGCACATCCATATGTACAACATCATCCAGCATGACCGCTTTGGCAGTGGGTCAGTGATGGTCCGGGGAGGCATATTCTTGGATGGCCGCACAGACTTCCACGTGCTAGCCAACAGTACCTTGACTGCTTTTAGGTACTGGGATTGAATCCTCAAACCCATCGTCAAACCTTACGCTGGTGCAGTGGGCCCTGGGTTCCTCCTGATGCAGGACAATACCCGGCCTCATGCGGCCAGAGTGTGTAGGCAGTTCCTGGATGATGAAGGCATTGATGCCGTTGACTGGCCCTCACGTTCCCCAGACCTGAATCCCATTCAGAACCTCTGGGATGTATCAATGCATACGACAGCGTCAAGTAGCGCCACAGACTGTCCAGGAGCTCACTGATGCCCTGATCCAGGTCTGGGAGGAGATCCCCCAGGACACCATCCACCGTCTCATCAGGAGCATGCCCAGACATTGTTGGGAGTGTATACAGGCACGTGTGGGCCATACACACTACTGAGTCACGTTATGAGTTTCCGTGATGAAATTCACGTAGGTTGGAATTGGTTGATTTTCAGTGTGAGTTTGAATCCAGTCCTCAATGGGTTGGTGATTTTGGTTTCCATTGTCTGTTGTTATGCCATTTTGTTCTTAATTAATTACATAATATACAGTAAAGATTTTGATCTTTAATATACACCGATTAGGCATAACATTATGACCACCTGCCTAATATTGTTTAGGTCTCCTTTTTGCCGCCAAAACAGCCCTGACCCGTCGAGGCATGGACTCCACTAGACCTCTGAAGCTGTGCTGTGGGATCTGGCACCAAGATGTTAGCAGCAGATCCTTTTAGTCCTGTAAGTTTCTTCCATTGCTCCGTGGTCCAGTTCTGATGCTCACATGCCCATTTTAGGTGCTTTCGGCAGTGGACAGGGGTCAGCATGGGCACCCTGACTGGTACCCATACGCAAGAAACCAGCCTTTGCTCCCCACATGCATCAATGAGCCTTGGCCGCCCATGACCCTGTCGCTGGTTCACCACTTTTCCGTCCTTGGACCACTTTTGATAGGTACTGACCACTGCAGACTGGGAACACCCCACAAGGGCTGCAGTTTTGGAGATGCTCTGACCCAGTTGTCTAGCCATCACAATTTGGCCCTTGTCAAATTCGCTCAGA
Organism: Esox masquinongy; assembly: GCA_016801175.1. Lineage (NCBI taxonomy): Eukaryota > Metazoa > Chordata > Actinopteri > Esociformes > Esocidae > Esox > Esox masquinongy. The sequence goes on along the minus strand of JACXGI010000179.1, from coordinate 43,343 downwards.
TCGTTATGCTTGCCCATTTTTCCTGCTGCCAACACATCAACTTTGAGGACAGAATGTTCACTTGCTGCCTAGTATATTCCACCCACAGACAGGTGCCATGATAACGAGATTATCAGTGTTATTCACTCCACCTTTCAGTGGTTATACTGTTATGGCTGATCGGTGTATTTCGTTCATCTTGACCTGATGTGTGATGTAAGTGCTCCCTTAATTTTTTTGAGCAGTGTATATGTATATATATTAAATATATATACATATCAACAGAGTTGGTGAGTTGGAAGCTGTGTATTCAATATGGTTCATGTTGGGTGTTTACGGATCATGGTATACATTTGTCAGTTGTATGCAGTGAATTTGCGCATCATGTTTCACCTTTTCGGATTTTATGCTGTCAACAAATATTGTGTCAGGATTCAAAACCATAGTGGCACTGTTCTTCCTCCATACACATTACAGCTCATCATGACATACCTGTTGTGAATGGAACCATTATCCTCGATTAGGCCTATTACTTTTACAATGGGGTACTGCTTACTGCAAGTTAATAGGGGGTTTCGACACTGATTGAATGACTGCAAATCAATCACTGTCAACTGAATATACAATCTTTTGACATGAGCCAAACAACATCTGCATCTAACTGATAAATAGCATTGTACGAGCATCAGAATGTGTACATTTGCACACGTCTGTCTGACTGTGTGTCTGAGTCTGTGTGTATTTGTCATAGTTGTTCATCTTATACTGCTGGATGAGCACATTGAATGTTTCCAGTCTATTTAATTACCATTTCGACGTTGACACGCTGTGTCTGTGTTGTTGTTGATGTGCTTGGTCTCTGCGTGATTTAAATTATATCCTGTGGGAAAGAAGCATTTGTCACAATCTGCTTGACAATTGGTGGGTGGGTGGTGTCACCAATGTGTGTGACAAGTTTAAATGAGCTAGCAAAATACATAATTCCTTTCATTAAAGTGTCAAAACAACTAACTTGTAAAGGCTCTTAGTTGTTGTGTTTTGGCAATCATTCTATAAACAGTCATCACTGAACAAGTCAACATTGGCTGGATGAAGCAATGAAATATTACCAGGCCAAACTCTAGTGGATTATCCATTAATCAATTCAACTTTATTCATATAACTAATGAATTCAATGATAGGTGTTTATAATGAAATAAAGGATGAGGAAGATTACGCTAAACAAATTACAAAACTGATTTTGATTTGATGGTAAATCAATTCAATTGCAGTGGACCTGAGGGACACAATAATTAATTTATAAATGCAATAATTAAGTTACATACAGTAAGATAAAATAAATTAAATGGGATGATTAACAGCAGGGCTGAAAATTAAAGATATTTGTGACAGATTCTCATCGGGATGTGACATGACTATTTTAACTGACACATTTTTCTTGTTTCAATGAGAACAATAATAAAAAAAGACAAAATTGCATTTCATTTTAGAATGCAGTTTGAGTACAGCCCCTGATCACACTCAAAAATGTAATCCTCAATCTCTCCACCTACTTTTTGTTCCTGCATATCTTCCCTCCAATCTCCCTCATCTACTTCCTTCATCTCTCTTCCTCTTTTCTAGAGGATGCCCTTTGTTGAGGTTCAGCTTCCTGTTAACATGGTCCTTTAGCATGGTCCTTCATCATGGTTCTTCATGCTGTCCGTGCAGTAATAAAATAAACAGTCTGCTGTCTTCTGTTGAATTATACATTCTTGAAAATCATGGCATTGTCAGTTGACCCAAAACACATTTGACCTCCAGTAGACACAACGGACTTGCAGTCAAAATTAGTTCTGAAGAGGATATAAGTCAATTAGTCCTTAACTTGTCCACCTGCTTACCTACCTGTATATCTGTCTGCAAATGAATATGTGTGTCTAATAGTCAGTAAACACATACTGCATAGACGCATATCTTTCCGTCATTTGTGAGTTGATCTCTGTTGGCATGTGATACTGCTTTCTGTCTATCTGTCTGAATCTCATACATTTACCAATTTCAGCTCAACTCTGTTGCATTTGTCCATCCGCATATCTGTATTTCTGGGTTTCTGTCCATCTATTGGTCTGACTGTCTGACTGAGGCCCTCGTCCTGTAGAGCCACGCCTTTCAGGAAGAAGCAGATTAGTGCAGCATCCTGGCCAGGCCACCACAGACCCAAGGTGATGTCATGCAGGCCCCGCTGAAGGAGAAGCCAAAAAGGACTGTGGCACCTCTGGCCACACCACCAGAGTCACATAGGGACAACTGCTGAGGCGGTGGGAGGCACCCGACGAGAGGCCCAGAGCCCCGGCCATGCCAGAGGATCCTCCCAGAGCTCCAAAGATCCATCCAGAACCTTGGCAGTGCCTGTTGACCCGTCCAGAGACCCGGCAGAGCCCGACCAGTCATCCAGTGTCCCATCAGTGGTTGTCAAGCAGGCCGAACCCAGCGGCTGTACCACGGCAACAGCCAGCGCATTTAAAGGGGCGTGGTTCCACACATTGGGGGGTGCGAAGTGTGGTGCGAACACAGCAGCTATTGACTCAGCATCACACTAATGACCTCACAGAAGGCTGGCAGGTTCCGGAACATTTCGGGCCTGGCTGGCAGGGCCAGCCCCGCACCTACACACCTGCCTGCCTACAACTGAGACCTCATCAGGGGAGATATGTAAGGCCTCCCATGGAGCTGCTCGGAGCGAAAGCAGAATAAAGAGTGCAGAGAAGATGTGAACCACAGTGCTGCCTTACAGATTTACAGATTTGAGCTGTAGTGTCTCTCCGTCTAACTACCTCAGCAACAGGATCTGCCAGTTAGCAGAGCCTGATTGTACATGTAAGCAGTTTGACATGTATGATCAAATTGGTGTGATCACACTAGAGTGGTCCCTGAAGACTACAGTCACACTGGTTTGGTTAGAACATATCGATAGAATGGATCATTAGAACATTTAATTACGAGTGACGCAACAATAACTGGTGGGTCTGACCACTCTGCTACAGTGAGGGTAAAAAGTATTTGATCCCCTGCTGATTTTGTACGTTTGCCCACTGACAAAGAAATGATCAGTCTTTAATTTTAATGGTAGGTTTATTTGAACAGTGAGACACAGAATAGCAACAAAAAAATCCAGAAAAACGCATGTCAAAAATGTAAATTGATTTGCATTTTAATGAGTGAAATAAGTATTCGACCACTCTCAATCAGAAAGATTTCTGGCTCCCAGGTGTCTTTTATACAGGTAACGAGCTAAGATTAGGAGCACACTCTTAAAGGGAGTGTTCCTAATCTCAGCTTGTTACCTGTATAAAAGACAGCTATCCACAGAAGCAATCAATCAATCAGATTCCAAACTCTCTACCATGGTCAAGACCAAAAAGCTGTCCAAGGATGTCAGACAAGATTGTAGACCTACACAAGGCTGGAATGGCCTACAAGACCATCGGCAAGCAGCTTGGTGAGAAGGTGACAACAGTTGGTGCGATTATTCGCAAACGGAAGAAACACAAAAGAACTGTCAATCTCCCTCGGTCTGGGGCTCCATGCAAGATCTCACCTCGTGGAGTTGCAATGATCATGAGAACGGTGAGGAATCAGCCCAGAACTACACAGGAGGATCTTATCAATGATCTCAAGGCAGCTGGGACCATAGTCACCAAGAAAACAATTGGTAACACACTACGCCGTGAAGGACTGAAATCCTGCAGCACCCGCAAGGTTCCCCTGCTCAAGAAAGCACATGTACAGGCCTGTCGGAAGTCTGAATGATTCAGAGGAGAACTTGGTGAAAGTGTTGTGGTCAGATGAGACCAAAATCGAGCTCTTTGGCATCAACTCAACTCGCCGTGTTTGGAGGATGAGGAATGCTGCCAATGACCCCAAGAACACCATCCCCACCGTCTAACATGGAGGGGGAAACATTATACTTTGGGGGTGTTTTTCTGCTAAGAGGACAGGACAACTTCACCGCATCAAAATCAGCAGGGGATCAAATACTTTTTTCCTTCACTGTATTCACTCACATTTAGGTCAAACTGTCTTTATGACGTTATTTCCTCAATGTGAGAAGTTCATTTCATAGTGTAGACGATCAAACATTTACAGAGGTATTGTTATCCATGATTCTAATCGAAATACAGAGAATGAGTAACTTACATTTGTCTTGGCTCTGACTGCAGCCAAAATCTGTGGTAATATTTTGCTAAAACAAACATAAGAGGGCTTTAAATTAGTGACCGGTATATACAAATTATCGTATCATGATTGAGCTGACAAATGGTAAAAGTCATTTTGTAAAAACTTTCAAGAAGTTATATAACCTGAAGGAAGCGAAGGTTTGTGGGTGCTGCCCTGTTTGTTTATTGACATCTACCAAAGATAAAGGTGATAAGATGGATCACTCTAAGGGACCAGATCCTCGTCTTTTGGACAGATTTGTGAATCTACTTTTCTTTAAGATATACGCTCAGCTACACCTTACTACTCTCAGAAACCAGTGCAATGTAAATAAACATGGCTGCGCATATTGACAGTAATTACCTGAAATTGTTCAATGTAACCTTCAAAACATTTTTCACTGATCTTATTTGTCCATTACTAAATTTGCAAGAATTGAGAACTTGTGAATAATAACGTACATAGAGAAATTATTTACACAGAACCTATTGTCTGATGGTTAGCGTGCGTTTTATTGATACAAGTGAAGCGTGCCAGTACTTTTTGCGACAATTCTCAGGAAAAGCACACTATTTTTGACAGTTGCTCAATAATAACTCAGTACACCTTTTAACAGTACTACTGCCAGTTGTAATTTACAAATGTAATTTTAACCAGTTGAAATCAGAAATTAGCTACATATCTAACAAGCAGGATGGTGTTTCTTGGCAGCTGTGGGTGAAATGTATTGTTGCATCATAATCAAATCCCGGAATAGATCGTACTGACATAACATGCATTAAGAACTCACGCTGGGAGGCCGTTGGGGCTGTTTCAACCATGTGACATTCATGTTTTCTCACTAACATGTAAAACCCATGTTACATAAATGCTAAACGTGCAAGGATGTTTATCTATATGATGTTGCGAACAGGCAGGAACACTGTTGTTGAAGGAAGCATCACCAATTTGTTTGTCCTGACCTATGTGCCAGGAGACCTTGGTGACCAATAAGGCACTGTACAGCAACTTTTGTAATGGTTAAGAATGTGCACTCTATGGCTCAGCATTTTCTTTTCATGGCAATTTCTAACTGTCCACTAGGGCATCAGGAGTGCCTGTTACCATCTAGTAGGCTCTCGATTAGACAGGATTTAGGGTGATGGGGTTGAGGACAAGCCTAAATCGTGCGCCAAGCTTCAGAGCATCGCAGTTTCAAACTCCGTGCCAGGCACACTCCATAATCTACAGACGGCACAACAGACGGCCCCACACTCCATAATTAAAAGGGAAAGACACTCCATATCTCTGTCGCCTGTTAGCGACTAATTGCATGCCGTAGGGGAGTACTGATTTGTGAATGTAATGAATGGGAGATCATCCAATGCAACAAACACTGGGTTTGAACAGAGTTCAGGGAATGTACAGTAACATAGGGTATGTCCATAGGCAATCTTTAACTCTTACCCAATAAGATATCTTAACGTTAATTTCTGAAAAACTGTATTTTCACTTCCCTTCTAAGACCTCCACTGACTTATAAGATGGCTACTTGATGCTTAGAAAGTCCTAAATAAAGCGAGAGGGATAGAGATAAATAAATTCTAATGAATCTTCCTAATCAAAAGAGCTCATCTGGAGCTGCAAGGGGGATTATTGAATTCTCAGCCATGGAGGAATTTTAATGACGTTTTTCTCCACCTGTGAAAAGGCCTCCTTCCCTTTGTCAATGGTGCTCAATAAGGCAGCCATCCATGTAATAAGATGTTCATTTTGAAATCCTGTATTTGGCCCTCTGCTCTTTATACCTGGAGAGAGACAGCGATAGATAGAGAGAAAGAGAGAGGGAGAGAGAGAGAGAGAGAACACTAACCCAACACATTTGGGTTACAGTAGATTTCACCCAAATGGGTTGACTTACGAAAGACTGACCAAAAATATGAATGTGTTATTGTTATTCATCCATTCTAGTTTCATCTCAATGGCTGGGATAATGTCTAGAAAAAAGCAGAATACCCATATTATTGCTTAGGATTCACCACATACTGCGAGGCACCTGAGTTTTAGTTGGAATAAACTATGAGTTACAATTGCATATTGGGCACTTTGCAGCAGACAGTCGTTTGAAGTAAATTATGTTCCATTATGTGGAACGCTGTTCCTATCCGAATGGACTCTTAAGGCAAGCCCATGTAACTGTGACGATTCAGGAACTGACATTCACTCACATAAGATTCCTGCTATAAGCCCTCTCACCCATGTGCCAGAATGGATGGTGTAATGGTCCTAAACCAAATAGTAGACATTTGCATTTAGTGTTCACAAGAATGGGGATGCAACTGAGAATGTCTAGGAAGACATTCAACGAGAACATACCATATTTACAAAAATGAGATACAGGGGACTTTACTCAATTCTCTCAATATGATTGCTGTAAAAGCAAAAAAGCAAAGTGTACACGGCTGATTTGTCCTTTAGATCATTAGTAATATATGCAGCTTTAGAGTAAGAGCAAATACTATTATTTCATTTATCCTAGGGAGAAAAACTCTGACATTTTTGTAGGAACTGATTCCTAGTTAATTCTATGTAATACCAGCAAAGGAGTCTGTACAACATGGGTCCAGTGCATACAGATAGCTGTGCTAAAGATTCCTCTCCTGTTCTTAGTTTTTTTGCAATCCTAAGCTTGGGAAAACAGGGCTTTTGGAAACAGCCCAGGCAATGACAAGTATAACTATTTTCACAGGATCCCTGGCAATCAAAAAACAAGCACCAACAGACACCAAAACACACACCTGAGTTATATAAAAGCATCAGCGCAACATCTGTGATTGCGGTGGAGATGAAATTGTCTCAGTCAACATTCCTGCCAATGCGGAGGAGTTAATCTTAACTGGCTTTCATGTTTGCATCAGACAGCCTTGTATACCTACAGAATATGACATCTCATTTAGAAACGAAGCTACAGGGACAGGCGGAGGAGTCTCACTGCGGTTTTACAGATCACTGAGTGTGAAGAAGTGGGTTTGAAGAAGAGCTTGTGCCCCTCTTTTACCCCTCCTCTCCACCTACTCACTCCATTTTGATCTAGACTCCTATTTAAAGTAAACAGATGTCTCTCTCTCTTTACAGAAATACACTCACAAATATCTTTGCCAATTAGGGGCATGTCTTTTGAATTTGTTAGGATTTCGTCTTGATCCTAACATGAAAATAAAACCAAGCTGAATGTCTTTTGTGGATCAGCATGGCGGACACTATGAAGTGAGCAGGGTTCACTCAGGATCAACTCTCTGAGCTTCATCACCTGGGAGAAACTGCATCCCTGGATCAATACAGCCAATCATAGATGTGTTTCAGACTGGGACAAGGAGAGTTATCTAGAGTCTGTAATGTTATACTTTAGACACAACAGAAGCGAAATCTTAAAACTAGTGCAGTCAAACAATTAAAATAATTTATTGTGATTAATCACATAAAATTCGGTAGTTAATTAATCCCAATTTTAAAAGATGTTCAAATTTGGCCCTAAATAGAAACATTTCTGTTTAAAAAGCAGTGCATTATGTTAAAGACATATTTTTTTTGTAAACTATGCACAGTGCTTGATTTGAAATGAAGTGCAAGATCTGTATTTTTCGAAGTTGGTCCATCAGAACTGGATATGTCATGGCCCTTAAAGGCTCCCCTCAATTTACTACAATGACTGGCAGAATATATTTGTAACCCAAATCTAAATATAAAGTGGTTGATCTCTGATCCCATTGATCTACCATCAACTACCATTGTGCTGTTGATCAAGGCACCAAGTATAATAACAGCTATGTTATGTTACTGTATAAAACACATATCAGCCCCTCCATCTGGGCTTCAGGCATGTCATCCAACTCTGAATCACAACTAAACTTTTTGGGGTATTATCCTTTTATTTTTATTTTTAAGTGGAACCCCCCCCCGCCCCTTGGGGCCGTTCCACTTTAGATTCCAGGGCCGATATTTTAGATGGAAGAATAACGATTTTACAGTCTGTTTAATGTGCTGATCATAGGAGAGTGTAGAGTCCAGAATAACGCCAAGGTTAGATGTGTGGGGGGATCGAGAAAAACAACTGTGTCATCGATGCTGAGATTGAAAGTACCAGTTTTGGTGAGGATAGATTTGGTTCTAATGAGTATGAGTTCTGTTTTGTCACTATTTAGTTTGAGGATGTTTTCCTTCATCCATGCTTTTATTGCAGTCAGACAGGATTCAGTATGGGTCAAAGGTGGGTTGGTGAGAGATTTGGTGGCTAGATATATTTGTGTGTCATCAGCATAGCAGTGGAAATTAAGGTTGACAGAGGATTTGACAAAGGGGAAGGATGTAAATGATGAAGAGTAGGGGACCAAGTACTGAGCCCTGAGGGACACCTTGAGTAACTATTGCTGAGTCTGAGTTTAGGCATTTGAGTGAAATGTAACGGGTTAGGTTAGTGAGATAGGAGTTCAACCAGGAGAGTGCAGTTTCTGGCCGAAAACCACTGAAAAGGTGCCAATAAAGTTACCCAACACTTTTGAAAATCAATAAGTGACAGCTCCCGCTCAAGTCAAGCGCTAACTAGTGATAGTTCTGAGGCTCAAAAAAGAAAAAAATGCGATAATGCAGACAAAACAAGTTCACGTCATTAAGCATTTTCAACTGAGCTACCGTAGGCCTACTCCCTGATGAAGCACTGACATATCTGTCATATTTGAAGAAGGAGCTCATTGATCTGACATATCTGACAAAGACCAAGGAAAGATCAAAACCTTACTGCAAATAACAGCAGGTGTGCAGTGTGGAGAAACAGTTAGAAAACATTTTGCTCCCTTAGTATCTAATACCGGTGAGTTGTCTCCCGCAAATTGTGTTGTTCATGCTTACCTTCATGCCATGCTTACCACTAATACTGCTAATTACAAGCATATCCTCTGAGGCGGTAGAGTATTCATGCTAGGCTGCACTCATATATAGATTCAACAGCCCCTAGCTGCTTATGGATTTTCAAGTTCATTATCTTGCCACCTGAAGAACATTAAGTTGACATCAGTGCAACAAATATACAGCCTAGCTAGCCTAATATATTGAGGCTAGCTAGGCTATAAAACGAATGGATAATGGCATAACAAAGCGCATGTTTTTTTGTTGTTGTCAGTGAACGTGGTAAGAAAATTCACTGCACTGTACTTCACAAAAAGATATTAAACCATTTTATACAGACATACATATATGTCTGTATAAATCTCATTATGAATCCTGTTTTGTCAGAGACTTGAGCGCTGATAAATACATTGAAGGCCAAAGTTTAATGTATTTGCTGAATCCTGTAATACATTTTTGAATTTTCCTTAAAAATCTACATATTATGTTTTAATGGTAATTGTTCGGTTATAATGAATAAACTATTGATGTATTAGACTTGCTGTGGTATGGAAACGGATATAAATTCTGATATTGTGACATACCTACAATGTAGTAACACTGAAATTTAAAGTTAAATGGTTAAAATCTTATCTAGATAGATATGTTTATTTTCTAATTACACTGCATAAAACACTTGTTTTACTTTAATGTGTAAACTTCAAAGTAATAACATGCAAATCATTTCAGGGTTAAGTTTGGGGGAATTCCCCGATGTACTACTGGTTAATTATAATTGTTTTGTCTTGTTTTCTTGTGAACTTGGTGTGATCTGTTGGTTTAGCCAATTACAAAGCTTGTTAAGTGTCTTGACCAATGACGTGTGTGTGGTGAAAAAAAAGAACTAACATTTCTGTAAGGTAGTTCAAATGGGTGACAAAATAACTATATAACTATATATACAGCTCCGGAAAAAATTAAGAGATATATATATATATATATATATATATATATATATAACGGCTATGTTACGCAATGCACTAAATATATATATGCATTACATTGCATTGTGCATTTTAGTTGTAGTGCAGTAAACTCTCACTTGATTTTGGTAGCCTCAGTGCATATCTACAGAAGATTACTGGTCTATTGAATGCACTGAACATGCTCATCTGTTAATCAATATTCTATTAGATATAATGTTAGAGAATTGGGCTGACTTGACCAACTAATTGTGCCCTTGAACAAGTAATTTAACCTCTATTGCTTCTGAAAGTTGCTCTGGATAACATTGTCTGCTAAAGCGCTAATATGAACATTTGAAAGAAGAACCCAGGGAATAGGTCAGAAAAAATAACCCAAATACCATATTTTACTCCATAAACTGTGTGGTACGTAATGAGGTAATACATCACATTGCATAATATTATGTTACATTCTTACTTCAAGATCTGAATGAAAGGCATGAGAAACACTACATTACTCTTAAATCACTGAGGTTCTTCTGAGAGAATTGATGGTTTGGAAATATCTATCTTTGTCTAATCCATATCAATTTCACAATATAGAATTTGCTATTGGATGCAAGTTCAGTAGAATTGAAATTGCACTAGAAAAACGTCAGATTTTTACTTGGTACATGAAACCTCACCTGTGTGTCATGCCCAAGGGAAAATGTGACATCATCACATTCTATAATAAATAACTATGTGTATATGTTTATGGAAGAAACTTTCCTTTTTTCCCATAAATTGTATCTGTCTGATTCCCTTAATAAATGGATTGCATAGGGCTTGCGGAATGCAATGTTTGATCAGAATAAAAAGTATTTATTCTGAAGGTCTTGTCACAAAAATGACAAACTAAAAAATACATTAGACTTAACAGTGTCTCTGGAACCCGAGAATCTCAGTTGTTTTGCTGTACAACCCACACAAGCTTCAGTATTCATCAAAAGGTATGTACCGTTGCTGTTAAAAATGTGAAGAAACGCTAGCTGTGCATATGGAGAACCACTCATGACAGAACATTTTTAATTGTTTATTATTTTTTGGTAGAATATCATTTTAGCCATGTATGTTTAAAGATGGGTTTCTCAGTAGAAATATGAGTATGTGTACATTTACTTGCAATTAAATGTGATTCTGATTGTATGCACCACAGCAGTAAATGACCTTTTCACTGTAACAGTCGACTTTTGTTATCCCTGGGTAAAAACATTATGATTTGAGTTAAAAGGTTTATTACTGTGTTTATACTCCATCTTTGGGGAGGGTAACTTTAGTGTCCTTAGAAATCCTAAAGCAGCAGTTTCCTAAAAAAATTTACATGTACACTTAAATTATACTTGACCAACACAGACATCAGCCGTAATAGCCTTTGTCCTAGACTCATTGTCCTGACCCACTAACAAAGCCCAAAAGTACCCAAAATGCCAGGTTCTTGTGATGTAAAATAATGAGACAAAGATAAATCATCTCAGAACTTTGTCCACCTTTAATGTGACATATAACGTGAACAATTCAATTGAAAAACAAACTGAAATCTTTGAGGGGGAAAAATAAAAAACTCAATAACCTGGTTGCACAAGTGTGCACACCCTTAAACTAATACTTTGTTGAAGCACCTTTTGATTTTATTACAGTACTGTCTTTTTGGGTAGGAGTCTATTAGCATGGCACTTCTTAACGTGGCAATATTTGCCCACTCTTCTTTGCAAAAGCGCTCCAAATCTGTCAGATTGCGAGGACATCTCCTGTGCACAGGCCTCTTCAGATCACCCCACAGATGTTCAATTGGATTCAGGTCTGGGCTCTGGCTGGGCCATTCCAAAATGTTAATCTTCTTCTGGTGAAGCCATGCTTTTGTGTATTTGGATGTGTGCTTTGGGTCGTTGTCGTGCTGAAAGGTGAACTTCCTCTTCATCATCAGATTTCTAACAGACGCCTGAAGGTTTTGTGCCAAAATTGCCTGGTATTTGGAACTGTTCATAATTCCCTCCACCCTGACTAAGGCCCCGGTTCCAGCTGAAGAAAAACAGCTCCAAAGCATGATGCTGCCACCACCATGCTTCACTGTGGGTATGGTGTTCTTTGGGTGATATGCAGTGTTGTTTTTGGAATTATGGCCAAAAAGTTCAACCTTGGTTTCATCAGACCATAACACATTTTCCCACATGCTTTTGGGGGACTTGATGTTTGTTTTTGCAAACTTCAGCCGGGCTTGGATGTTTTTCTTTGTAAGAAAAGGCTTCCGTCTTGCCACCCTACCCCATAGCCCATTCAGAATACGGGAGATTGTTGTCACATGTAGCACACAGCCAGTACTTGCCAGAAATACCTGCAGTTCCTTTAATGTTGCTGTAGGCCGGAAGCCTCTCTGACCAGTTTTCTTCATGGCTTTTCATCAATTTTGGAGGGACATCCAGTTCTTGGTAATGTCTCTGTTGTGCCATATTTTCTCCACTTGATGATGACTGTCTTCACTGTGTTCCATGGTATATCTAATGCTTTGGAAATTCTTTTGTACCCTTCTCCTGACTGATATCTTTCAACAACGAGATCCCTCTGATGCTTTGGAAGCTCTCTGCGGACAATGGCTTTTGCTCTGAGATGCAACTAAGAAAATGTCAGGAAAATATTACTAGAACAGCTGAACTTTATTTGTGTTTAATCAGAGTCACTTTAAATGATGGCAGGTGTGTAATGACTTCTATTTAACATGAGTTTGAATGTGATCGGTTAATTCTGAACACAGCCACATCCCCAGTTATAAGAGGGTGTGCACACTTATGCAACCAGGTTATTGTAAGTTTTTTTTTTCATTTTTCCCCTTTGAAGATTTCAGTTTGTTTTCCAATTGAATTGTTCACATTATCGGTCACATTAAAAGTGGAAAAAGTTCTGACATGATTTATCTTTGTCTCATTCTTTTACATCACAAAAACCTGGCATTTTAACAGGGGTGTGTAGACTTTTTATATCCACTGTATATATAAATTAAGTCTAGTTATGAGCTTTAAGGCCTGGTCCAGTCTAAAATTGTATATTTCCACACTATAAGTTAAAATATCTTAATAAAATGGTATAAATTATCCTAATGCCTTTTTAGTGATTGTGTATTTTGTTAAAATGGGGTTTCTGCCAGCTTGGGTATTTCTGGCCAGCTGCATAACATCATAAGGCTTTGATTACCACTGTTCATTTGTGTAAAGAGGTGGTGTTTAAACTCTCCTGTCAGTCAGTCAGGTCTGTATATTCAAATATCTTATTTTTTCCCATCAGAACACCCACACGACAAAACTGAGCATTAGAAGTGCCAAAGAAGGCACAGGGAAATACATTATAATATATACATATAATATGTTTGACAGTACCAGTCAAAAGGTCAGACACACCCACTCATTCAAGGGTATTTCTTTATTTTTACTATTTTCCACATTGTAGAATAATAGTGAACACATCAAAACTATGAGATAACACATGTAATATTAGAGCAAACCAAAATAGTGTTAAAGAGATCAAAATATATTTCATATTTTAGATACTTCAAAGTAGCCACCCTTTGCCTTGATGATAGCTTTGCACACTATTTGCATTCTCTCAACCAATGCCTTGTTAAAAGGAATTTCTATCCTTCTTAATGCATTTGAGCCAATCAGTTGTGCTGTGACAAGGTAGGGTTTGTATACAGAATATCATCATTAGGTCTGTACTGCAGTAGTCCATAAAGAAAGATAAATGACAGTCCATCATCACTTTAGACATGAAGGTCAGTCATCAACTGCTATGATGAAACTTTCTCATGAGCACTGTCATAGGAAAGGAAGACCCAGAGTTACTTCTGCTGCCTCAAAAATTGGCAATTAACTGCACCTCAGATTGCAGCCCACATAAAAGTAGGAGCAGTCATCTCAAAATCAACTGTTCAGAGGAGACTGGGTGAATAAGGACTTTATGGTCAATTTGTTGCAAAGAAACCACTACTGAAGGACAACAATAAGAAGAGATTTGCTTGGGCCAAGAAACACAAGAAATGGACATTAGAGCGGTGGAAATCTTTCCTTTGGTCTGATGATTCCAAGTTTTAGATTTTTGGTTCCAATCAGTGTTATTGTGAGACACAGAGTGGATGAACGGATGATCTCCGCATGTTTGATTCCCACCAGGAAGCATCGAGGAGGAGGTGTGATGGTGTGGGGGTGTTTTTCTGTTTATACTGTCTGTGATTTATTTAGATTCAAGGTACACTCAACCGTTGCTCCCATAGCATTCTGCAGTGATAAGGCATCCCATCTGGTTTGTGATAATTAGGACTATCATTTCATTTGATTCCATATGTTATTTCATAGTTTTGATGTCTTCACTATTATTCTACAATGTGGAAAATAGTAAATATAAAGATATACCCTTGAATTAGTAGGTGTGTCCAAACTTTTGACTGGTACTGTATATACATACATACAACAAACACAGTGATTTATCAAACAAAGTTAGGATTATTTAAATCAAATTCAAAAAGACTACATGAGGTCAATTAACCATTGGCTTCGAGAGAAAAAAAGAGTTATAAACAGTGACTTAAACACATGTTTGGGAAGAACATTTTATTGCAATGCAATTCCTGAAAAAAAGAGCATGAGAAAATATGGAAACCCGTAGAAAACAATATAAAAAACATGAAATAAAAAAGAATGACGAAACATCAAAATGTCAAAGATCTCAATCAGTCTGTAAATTTGTATTAATTTACAGGAGCAATAAATCATGGTTAAGCAAAATGTATAGGAAACAAAGCAATATAAGGTGTGTGTGAATGAAGTTTTTGGGAAAAATTATATTTAAAAATATATAACCAAAAGCAATACAAAATAAAAATGATAAGCAATGATTTGACATGAGTGTTAGTGTCCAGACCTGGAGGTAAGAATCACACTGTTTAGGGAGGTTTTCTGAACTGTGCATCCATCCGTTATATTCTGTCTTTATTATAGCTTCTCTTTATTCTTTTCAAAATAGAAATAACACTAAAATATCCCAGAAGAACAAGAAAGCCATGGTACAATTAAGATTGGGCGTCTTGTCTTTGATTGACACTTCAAGTAGTCAAATATTCATGCGACTTAGAAACATCTGCGATTAGATGTCTATCCTAACATAGTTTTTCTCTTTCTTTACAAAATGTGTATTTTCTCTATTTCAAAGTCTTTCTTCATGTCAGTTAACAGTTATAGATTTTTCTTCATGAAATACACTGATAAACCATATGATCAGTCTGTACAATAGAAGTACTAAAAAATTACAACTTAGATGGTATGTACAATATCTAGTACCTACAAAGTACAACAGCTATAATGTAATAAAATATGTAAACAAATTTGTTTGTTTGACACAGTTGACTGTGACAACAGATATAATTCACACTTTTCACATTAGATTTATTTCTGTATAGACATCTTTAACAGTGTTATAGTACTGCATTCTGTCCTCAATGGAACAGCTCCATAGAAAATAGAACAAGAGGCGATGAACCAATACACAGAGGCCTGCCAAAGATACAACCAGCAATGGCTGCAAACCAATAATAGACCTTTTTATAATTAGGGATAATCATATTTTCTTAGTTTTTAGGGTACAAAATCAACAGCTGTGTAGTCCTGATGATGATGAAGAAGTATACCGTTTGGGGTTTGTGAGAACTGGACTGTTCAAGCAAAGCTGAACACTATATTTTGTACTGAACTTTACTGTACTGGGCCATAGTAGTGGGATGGGCATGCATTACAATCAGTTGCTTTTTACCAAGACAATTAAAACCCACCACTTCTCACCACGGTCACACAGGTCAGAGTCACTCTGTCCATCCTTCCCACAACGAGAGTAATCATGTCGAGATCAGATGAGATCAGAGCTATGAGATCTGAAGAGATCCTAAGAGATCTGTCCTTAGCCATATGAGCTTTCTTGGTTTCATTTTATACATACAGTAGTTGTTGTTCCCCTTTTTTTTTGCGTAGAGCAAAAAAAAAAAAACATTATAAGACAGCACACCTTTATCATGTATAAACAATACAAATTAGTCATATCTTTTTGCGGCAGGAGTCCATTTTTTTTCATTGGCTTTACAATGATCCTTTTTGTCCTGACCTTCTTGTTAAGCACTTAATGTCGCTTACATGCTCAAAATGGTCAGGATATATGAACATCTTCATTTTGTACAGGTTTACAAAAAACAAGATTTTACGCCAAGGATCACATAGCTCTAAAAGTCACTTAGGATAATGATGTGGTAGCCATTAATTAGTTCTACACTGATTACGTCTCCGACCAGATTGAAGAGTAAGGTCACTAAAGTTGCTATTAGCCTTCTTGTAATGCTTACAATAGTAAGTGTGCTTTATATTACAGAACATGTCATAGTTCAACCACTCTGCACAGCCTGAAGTAACCGTTCCATTAATTTACCATCTTTCGTCGTTGTAGCTCCATAGAAAGTAACTGTTAAATAAAGTTCTACGTAACTCTTTTTCTCTTCCTCGCGTTCTCTCTCTTTCTATCACGCAACGTCCATTGCTCACACATAATACTCCTTGTCCTTGTTTTTCTGTTTTCCTTTGCTGCCTTTTGAGCTCTGCTGTTTGTCCTTCATGATGGCTCCGTTGCTCTGCGTGGCCGAGTTGGTGATGTAATTCCGGCTCTCGTCCACCTGGTAGGAGCCCTCGTCCCTGTTCCGGTACTTGTACATGGCGTACAGGAGGATGAGGATGCACAGGGCGGCGGCCGCCACTATCCCGACGACCATCCCTGTGGTGCTGCTTGACTGGCGGGAGACTTCCGGGGGCCCCGGGACTCGGTTGACGCCGGGCTGGGTGGGGAGGGCTGTGGGTACATTACGGAACATGGGGGAGGTTATTACAGGAGCCCTCTGCTTGGTGCTGTCTGCCTCGTAAGGCAGCGTGGACAACGGGAGCAACACTAGGTCAGGCTGGGGTTTTAGCTCGCGGTTATTCATTTTGCCGGCAGGCAGCTTGGCGGGTGACGCTCGGCGCTGGGTTGCGGTGGAGGTGTAGCGGCTCTGGTCGGGGGCTAGCGGCAGCACGACGGTAGTGGTAGTCCTACCGCGGTCTGAGGACGGTTTGTTAGGTCTAAAGTCCTTGGTTTCCCACTTGGGCGCGTGAGCTTTGTAGCCACCTTCATAGGCCGACGTGGACAAGGTCTTATCTGTTACCAAGGAGAAGGTGGTGTAAAAATCTTCATCATCAGTAGGGGGCAGGTTAGAGTTGAACGCTTCCCCTGAGCCATACCCCGATATCACCAAGCCATCATCATCATCACAATCATCGCTGCCTCGGTCCGACAAGCAAGGTACCCCCGCCTCAGTGGCCGTGGACAGGGACTCTTTGGTGGTCTCAATAATGGTGGGGGGTGGGCGAAGGGTTGAGGGGAGGGGGATGAAGGGGGCACGAGTAGCTACAGGGGGCAGCACTAACGGGTCCTCTAAAAGTACTGGGGTCACTAATTCACCTCCTAGAGGTGGGGACAGAGAAAACAACATGTCAGGGAGACGCAAGGACAGCGTGGCAACTTTACGCACATCTATCACATTCACCCAAAAATGTTAAAGAGGTCACTAAAATAACACAATACTGTAACAAAAGAAAATATACTGTACTTACACAACAAAACTTCAAATAATAAACAACATACGTGAAAACAGAACAAAGAAAAAACTAAAAAGGTCGTGCGCATCAAAAGGCTGTAAGGGGTGTGCTAGGGTGAGCCAGACCGGGTGTGTTCAAAGAAAGCACCGAAAGGGACACTGCAAGATTTCGAGACAGTGGGCATCGTTGTACATACCCAGAGTCAGACAAAAATATGGACACCATTTCTCAGGTATCCGGATATTTGGGAAATTATTTAAATAAGCATATCATTACGTAAGCACAACTGCTGGAAATCTCCAAAGACGGTAGCCACTAGCCAGGTCCTCCACAAGCAAAGGAGCTAGACCTAAATACTTCAAAGTTGGCAGCATAGACATTTGCACAGTAATCTTAAAAATATATACTTAACATATTATTTTTTAATATCTGATAATCAGAAGAAACATGATTTTATCCAATTCTTCCTTCTATTCTCAAGTTCATCTAGATATGTAGAACAATGATCAAAATCTTGAAATCTCATCATATTCCTTAAAAAAGATAACTAATAGGGTCAACATAATGTAGAGCGAACTCAATTTAATTCTCTCATGTCTGACACTAAAATCATCATGTAGCTGAAGTACATTAACCATATTACTATTTGGAAATAAAAAAGAAGCAGTATAGTTAAACCTGGATGTATTGATATCATTCTAAATGAAGTCCCAGCTGGCTAGACTACCATAGAGGCATCTGGAAAGATCTGGCTCCCCAGCTGGCCCCAGCCTCTCGCCTTTTGAATGGCTCTATACAGCTTCCATAATGGCAGGACCTTAGGGGTCAGAATAATGACAGCTGAATGTTCACCATGTAAAGATATATTTTTGCATGTGTCATGAGAGATGTGTGCCTGTTGCCTGTTGAGTATTTGTGACCCCTCGCAATGTAACTGTTTCATCAACTCAGAACTTGATGCATTGGACAATTCATTTTAGTATATCCCAGTGAAAGAAAATGGTATTAAAAAGGTCTACTTTGAAGAGGGCACTTACAGAACTTCATCTTTTCTGCATTGTCAACAATGGCCTCATTTGTATCAATAATGAACTATTAAAGGGGCAGTGCATGTAACTGTAACTGTATAGCGATGAGAAACCCTTGAATTTAGTTTGTTCAGGTGACATAGAATTTTAGGCCCAGATCATGACACATAATCTGATTATACCAAACCAATTCACGTGGATAAGGGTCCCTTGACCATCCTGTCAATGAATCATGGCGTGTATGAAAACATCTTCAGCACCAATGCGATCAGACATTTCAATGGTCAAAGAAGCCTCAGGGAGATACATTATATTCTTACTCAATACATAAAAACATAGAGATTTATTGGAAAAAAATGATGATTTAAATTAATAAAGACGGCACTGGGGGAATCAAGAAACAGCACGTCCTTTAATATGCCTACAGATTAACTGTAAGCAATCAGTTAACGTAAACAAGGATCAGCCAGGGGATTCCAATATAAAAAGCTGTTAATTATGCTTTCTCACTGCACTTGATTGTATACTTTTGAATCGATAGAACAGCTCAGAATCTCTCTTTCCCCTCTCTCTCCCTCTCTGCACTTCAGAGAGCATTATTCTAACTATAAAGTAAGCCAGGCAAAAAAAAAAAAAAAATGTTCTCTGAGCAACATTGTTCCCTGCTTCAAACTAAGTATCTCATTAAAAACCAAAAAAACAACAACACCGGCGCAATGAAGAGCTTATGTAGTGATTAGGGCTACACTGGGAACTGAGAGGTTGGAATTAGACTTGCAAATCCACACATCTTGCAGGCACTTGTGGGAGAATGGTGCAGAAAGATGACAAAGCTAATTTAAGAGGCAAAAAAAAGATTTGTGCATTAAGTGTGTGTGTGCGTGTGCGTGTGTGTGTGTGAGTGGGAGTGTGAGGACGCACGCAAGAGTAGGCCAACATATGAGGTAACTAATCCAATAATTTTTTTCAGGATTTTGGGCGCTATCACATTATAAGTATAGTGTTGTCTTAAAGGATAGAGTAAAAGTGGTGTGTTTCTTAAAGGGGTATGGTAGACATTCAGCGTGTCATTTCAGTTGCCCAATTCTGCTGCCATCAAGGTTTGTGTACAGTGTTCTACTAACAGTTGTCTTATTCCAAAGCAATAAAAACTGATGCAACCTGACTGAAATGATAAACAAATTAAATGAAAATCAAGGCAAACGTACGTTAATATTTTATCACACAATTTACAGCAATCACTACTACATCAGACATTCACGAACTAAGAGCACAATTTCATCTAATAAATAAATATAGCTACATATTCTACAAAGCAAACATTCAAAAACACGCAAGTCAGTCACAGACATCATAACAGCCCAATAAAACATTATTCAAGGAAGAAAGCATACCACATCGTCTTTGTGAACTTACATCAACAAATTGCCCGCATGATTTTGGCGTGAAGAAAAAAAGTTTACAAAAGAAAGTTGTGTAAGAATGTTCTTGGCTAGGTATAGTTTTGTATAGATAAAAAATAATTTAACAATTGGACTTCTTATTTAATTTATCTGTAGACATGATGGTACAGGGAGGCAACAACACAAACATCCACACCACATAACATGAAAAATAAACTTTACCATAATTCTGTTTTGTTTTTTTTTCTTCGATAAATAATCCAGCTTTTACAAAAAACTGTACATCTATACGTTTTCGGTTGGATAGACTTCTCAATAAATATCTACATTCTATTAAATGTAAGTTTTTGCTTAGTTTGTATTTGTTCTTTAGTTTAGAATGGATGGATGACTGTCCATATTTTAACATCGCTAAAGAGAGGGAGGGGCGGGGAGTGACGGGGGGAGGGGCCTATGAACATACTACAGAGGAGATGAGAATGGTGAGGGTGATAGTGGAAGTCAGTTGCCATGTCCATGTAAAGGCAATACGAAGCGGTCGGGCGGCATTAGAGCTTTTGGCTGTAAGGAAGGGATGGGGATATACAAACAATGAGCATATACATGCCCATCTACAGAAAAGAACAGAACTCTAACAACACTGACAGTCTGACAAACCCTAAACTGCAACTTCTTAGCCATGCAGTTTTTTTTCTTTAAAGTAATCAATCGGTCAATAACAAAGTTTAATTGTTTATCAAAATAGCTGTAAAAAAATCTGTAAACCAAGGACGACATCACAGGGATCTGAAACCGCTTCACCAAATATTGTGTACTTTAATAGACTGTTTTTTGACAGAGGAAAACTAAATGTTTTTATCTTCTTTTACATTTGTTTTTATTTGGATTATTGAAAAAAGCAGTGGTCTAAAGCACACAGTTCATTCGCTGAAGTAATTCCAAATCCTGTCAAAAAAGTAAAAAAGAAAAAAATGTATTCTATAAAAATTATGAGACTGGGATTACGAATATTCAAATCTGATTCAGTGGTCAAAACTAACGTTTAATCAAAACAAACTGGGTAAACTAGGTAATCCAAATAAATTTAAATCATAACCAAAATGTCATATATCAATTTCAACATATCGATACAAAAAATATGAACGGGTAAATTATCAAATCATAAATGTCCATAGAAGATGAGAGAACAAAGCCATTTAAATTTGCACACACTACAACCAGATGCACACACTAGAAAACAGACACATTTGAGAGGGGCAGTCGGGTGATGACTTCCCCTCCATCATGTGTATTTGGATGACAAATTAATCTGTTCATGTTAGTCTTAAGACATGGACCCGGCGTGCAGTCTGGGAGTACGTCAGAGAAAGAATATTGGCTGAGAATGGGTTAATCTTTTTTTTTGGTTGTACTGCAAGATGTTGACGCATGCTTAAAGTAAGTTGCATTTAGGGAAAGTAGAAAATAAATATACAGCAAGCTTGGGTCCGTTAAAAGTAAGACATTAAAGGTTGAGTACATTTAGAGAAGTAAAGGAGCCGATTTAACCAATGGCTGTTGGGAGATAAGAAATTCATGTCTTCTAATGCAGTATTCCAATTATTCACAATCATGAATGCTAATGTAAATGTTTGACATAGAAGTAATCACATTCTAGATGAAATATTAAGGACTTTGGAGTCCCACAGCTTTTGGTTTCAGGACTTGACAGAAATACAGGAATTCCACAAGGGGGTATAAGAATTATTGTATTGTGTATTGTGTATGTTTTCTAATGTTATGAAAAATGAATATATCTGATGATTTTAAACAGAGAATCTCACTAAACTGGTTTAATCTCCATTAGACTCCTCGGTAACAACACTGTTTATTTTTACTATCTCTAAAACCACCGGGAGCTTAAACAAATTGCGAATGCATTTTGACTTAAACTTACACTACATTTTCTAATTGTGTCAATGTCATTCAGCTACAGAAATGTGTACAGTATGATATTATTCTTGTGGATGCAAATCATCGCAGCATAAAAGTGTGTAATGTCAGGTGGAAAATTGATTTTGGCGTGAGGGTCAAACCACTCCTCGCTGAGAGATAGTACCAAGCGAATGTCTGAGAAGCACTCGGAAGAGAGATACAGGCACTCTTATCTTGAAATGCAGAAAGCACCGTGGACAGTGGAGACAGAGGACACTTTGACAGATTTCACCTAGAACAGTGGGTCTGAAACGGCTGCTTGATGGCTTGCTTCCCTTGTGCAATGGTGAGAAAACTAGAAAATGTTGGGAATGTGTTCATATTTTATTTGGGAAGAGAAAAGTATCTGCTAATCATGTTGCCTGGTCCTCACAAGCTAGGGCATGAGGAACGAGTCTGTCATGATGCAGAAGTACCGCAACCCCTAGTAGAATCCTAGGAGGCCTGATTCTTTAGTTAGATCCACCTCCCTAGCTCCTCTGTGAGTTGGGTTGTGGTCACAGAAGTGTCCTCTGCTCTATGTCCATCACAGGAGACGTATCACCAATCTGTCCTGCTTAGGGCACACTCTGCGGTCAGCCATACTGAAGATAATTGACACGGGCGTTAAGAAAGACACGACTGTCATAACGGTTTGATCCTCTCACTACAGCCAGACTACCAAGGCAGTGAATGGCTTTGGAGTATCCAAAGTATCAGTTCAACACATCAGTTTTATGTTTAACATGACATTTTCGATGTGTTATTGCCATCAATATGCAAAGGACTAAACCATTACAGCATACATACATTTGTGCTTATATGAATACTGTAAGAGAATTCAGAGCTTACATGTACGGGACCTTGTCAAAAATGGTAGGAGTTTTATGTGTTCTCAGGAGGCAAAGTGCTCTTTTGTAGCGCCAAACTGTTAATCGTAGTTTAGATTTGAGCCTTGATTGTGCCACTAGGTAAAACAGCACTGGAAAGACACATGGATGATGCAAACGGACCAGCATTACCCTGGGAGCAGGGATGCAATGTCAGCAGAAACGTAGTGGGAAGCACCTGGGAAGCTGAGGTAGTCAGGTGAGTGAGTGTGGACCCATGTGACTTCCTGGTTTTAAAAGCAGTTTGGAAAAGAAGCAGAACATCTTAGTGTGGATACCCATAGCCTGACAGGAATGTCAACTCTATCGAATCTGTTTGGAGTTGTTAAGAGGGGACTGGGGCATAGATACGATTGGGAATGATGAAAAGAAAACATTGGGTAGGGAAGTAATGGCCAAAAATATATTATTTGATAGTTTAAACTTATGTTCGAGCCATTTGGTGGAAAATGTAGTTATTCCGTATTACAAATAAAATCATGTTGCTTATTACTATGTTAAATGTAAATTCAAAGTGTAATGAAATAATTGAGTGAGGCCATTGTGTGTATGTGTGTTTCTGTTCTTCTCACTGAACGGGACATGCCTACAGCAGATAAGTATAGCTATAGCTAACTTCTCTAGGGCTGTGGACATCTTGTTATGCCGATCTTCTCAGAAAGGCTTGTGAGACATGTAGTCTAACCATGCACGGGAGGGGAACACAATGGGTTGTACTGAGTGTATATAGGCCTGAGCTCAACCTTGAACAGGGAGCTCTTGACCTGACTCTGCTAAGAGTGTTGTTAACTACTTCAGGTTTGCAAATATTTAATTGTAAAAATAATCTACAGTCGCTCTGCCTTACTCATTAGAATTTCCACGATAATCACTTGATTACTTGGGTAATCTTAGTGATGAAGTTACTTGTCATTTATTTCATCTTGGTCAATGCCAAATAGAAGGACCTCAAAAGTTCCATGCCATGCCCACAAACGGTTCCAATGATGCTAGGTCAGGCCAGTTCTCTTCTTGTCTGACAATACACTCACACTTTAAAACCAAAACCCTGCAATAGTTGACGTTTTGTGAATCCCAGAGTTGCCCCAGTTTCCTTTTCAATGACTGACACATAATACCTGGGGAAATATATCTTGAAGCCCACCTGGCTGCTTCTGATAAACTAGGAGTGGTTTGCCGATGAGACATGCTCTCCTGTCTCTGCCAGTCTTGCTTGCTTATTTGTGCAATGGACCCAATCTGAACTTGAAACACAACGTAAATCCTTCAGCCTTTGCGGAAATCTGGCACTGATGCTGATATTAGAATCAGCATTGGCATTAAAGAAGAGTTTATGTCAATCAGCAGACGATCTTATCTGTAGGGAGTTACACAGTGACTGCATAAATTTGAATATTTTACATTACGATGCACGACGGAAATATTCCACATTGTAACTAATGAAGTTATTTGACGTTCTCTTGTTCAAATTTATAACTAGGGCTGCCACGATTATTACATTTTAGTTGACAATTAATTGTTGCCCAAATTATTGTTATACAATAATTAATAAACATCTTATTTGTCTATATTGTAAATGTTATGCAAGTATTATAGAGTAAGCCTAATTATATTGTAAAAATACATGTGGTGAATCTGGAGATTCTTCAGATGTGTGGTTGTTTGCGCTTTTCAGCGTCACCTTTCTGGAGCAAATCCGGCAATTTGCTTCCTCCAAATTATTGGACTTAACTCTTTCAATTTGACTTAAAACCAAAATGCGCCCAGAATTGTGTTCGGCTTTGGAACTACCACTAAATCAATGTTGTTAACAATAACTGTTCACAAAATGCAATCACAAAGCAATGACAATAACATTTCGCTGCGCATTGTGACATTTCACCTCTCG
Organism: Esox masquinongy; assembly: GCA_016801175.1. NCBI lineage: Eukaryota > Metazoa > Chordata > Actinopteri > Esociformes > Esocidae > Esox > Esox masquinongy. The sequence goes on along the minus strand of JACXGI010000179.1, from coordinate 18,483 downwards.
CTTTGCTGCAAATATTATAGCCTAGTTATTTGAAACAGCTTACGTAGCAAACTTACATAGCAAAACGTGTTTCAACGTTTAATATGCAATGGGACAACATTTCTATCCATACATTTTAATGCGCATTATCTAATTAGGAAACACGGCTGGAAATGACGAAATTCGACTTACAATATTAGTACAAATATTTTACACAGGCTTGAGTGTTTTTTTTCTTTTGTCGATCGGAGTTGATGCAACAGATAAGCAACTAAAACACGTTTGTCTATTATATAATAATGTTGCGAAATTACTGTGCATAGCAAAACAATTTTAAACTAGGTTGAAACATACTGAAATTAAGAAGAAAACGACTTACAGTAAATGATCTGCACCTATAACTTTCTGCAGAGCTGTGAACTCTACTGCTCCCATCTACTAGACATCCTAACTGATGGAAACTGAAATTTGTATGGAATTTGTTGAGAACATTGGCCTAAAAAACCCTTATTGAGATTGGAAACATGATTTATCAAAATATTGTGCAAAAATATTGTTAATAGATCGTTCTCTATATAATAATTGCGATCTGGCTCAAATAATCGCGATCAGGCAATTATGTAATTAATTGATACAGCCCAATTTATAACTAGTGTTTTGTAATGTAATGTTTTAGGGTAACCTGTTATCTTCATGTTAATAACTCATGCCAAAATGGGACCTGGGAGTATGTGTTCACTACGGGCACATTTGCATCTACAAGTGTTTAAACCATCTTTTGATGAAATTATATAAATACTACAGGAACTGGTAATACAAATATATTGTATGTTAGTACAATGTTCTTAAAATCCACTTTATTCAGTAATAAAAATACATGTTCTGAAAAAAACCTAGTCAATGACTGTTCCCAGGTCCTAGGCAATGTAAATCAATAGATGAGGGTTTCGTCACTATCACGCACACTATATTATGGCCAAAAGTATGTGGACACCCGACTATCACACCTATATGAGCTTGTTGGACATCCCATTCCAAAAACCATGGGCGTTAATATGGAGTTGGCTCTGTCTTTGCAGCTATAACAGCTGCCACTCTTCTGGGAAGGTTTTCAACAAGATTTTGGAGTGTCTCTCCAGGAATTTGTGCCAATTCAGCCAAAAGAGCATTAGTGAGGTCAGGTACTGATGTTGGACGAGAAGGCCTGACTCGCAATTGCAGTTCCAATTCATCCCAATGGTGTTCAGTGGGGTTGAGGTCAGGGCTCTGTGCAGGCCACCCAAGTTCTTCCACACCATCCTCATCGAGCATTGTCTTTATGAACCTCGCTTTGTGCACAGGGGCACACTCAAGCTGGAACAAGAAAGGGCCTTCCCCAAACTGTTGCAACAAAGTTGGAAGCACCTAATTGTCAAAATGTCTTTGTATCCTGTAGCATTAGGATGACCCTTCGCTGAAACTAAGATGCGTAGCCCAAACCACGTTCTCCTGGCATCCGCTGTCATAGAAATTCAAAATTACCATCATAACACCACACCCAGATTTGTCCATCAGACTGCCAGATTGTGAAGCATGATTCATCACTCCAGAGAACATGTTTCTACTGCTCCACAGTCCAGTGGCGGCGTGCTTTACACCTGTGAGCAATGGGTGTGGCTGAAATACCTGAACTCAGTAATTAGTAAGGGGGTCTACATACTTTTGGCCATATAGTGTTTCTCATCAACACTGTCTGCAAACAAAAAACAAACAAAAAAAATCAGCTACCATCTACAATAACACTACAATAACACTGCCAATATGGCTGGCTTAGGGTTCATGACTGCAAAATCATTGTGCAATTGAAGGCTGGCGGCAAATCATTGTTTACTTTGAGATTGACGCCAAGGAATTTCTTTGCCGTAAAGCATTGTTACATTCAATCTTTAATTGCTACATTTGAATGGCTGGGAGGTTGCATCAACTGTTCTCACTTAGTTTCTCATCTGTATCTATGTTATTGTATTATGCTGGAGGCTTTTGCAAAGCAAACTAACACAGTATCTCTGCGCACAGAATACCTACAATTTTGAGACATCCAATTTGTGATTAAGGCCCTGCTTCATCGCAACAACTCCCATTGAAGTCAGGGCAGTCAGTACTGAGATATGTATCTTCTGAAGCAGATGCAAAAAGATCTAGTTGTTATCAAGCTGCTAGCTCAACCAGGAAATCTACACCAGAATCCTCACGCCTGGAGCACTGTCTTCAACCTTCTACCTCGACATAGTTCACGGGCCCCCAAGCTGCTACAAAGAATTGTTAGAGCTCAACGAGACAAGGCAATCATATTCGATTACTAATCCCCCAAACCTGGTCAGTGCTGGTCAATTGCACTGACTCCAAGCGACCCCTGGGCTTGGATGAAAGATTTGTGACCAAATTTGTAGTCACTGTATGGTGCGTTTTAAGGGCAGCATGGTTTTAATAACCATTGGAGAGATATTATTGGTTTAGTTAGCCGTATGAATGCTTTTGTCACTACACTTTATGATGCTAGTATAGACTGACATGGAAATAAACACTTGCACAATATTATCATTGAAATAAAAGGTTTAGAGTCTGCTGTTTTTTTATTTACTCTAGACTTTCACTTCATAAAATGTATGGAATTAAATGAAAATGTATGTTTTAATTTGCACCAGTGTTATCTGTCTTGTGGAATTCCTGAAAGGGAAAGGGGGAATATTCAACACTTTTACAAACAGAGAACAGAATCACATGACAACACCTCAACACAGACAGAAAAATGGACAGACAAAAACAGACAGTGCAGAGAGAAGAGAAGAAATATGTCAACAGGCAATGTCGATACGACCGTAAAGATGGGGGCGAAACTCAGTGGCCAGAAAGACAAACCAGCCCTATTAGCCTAAATGCAGGGTTATGGGGTCAAGAGTCAGATACATGATGGAGCCAATCAGAGTCCATGCTTGGAAGAGATGGAGGGCGCCCAGGGGTGATTAGGTTAAGAATGGGTGTGTAAGCCACTACTGTTAATGCCATGCCACAAAATGACTGCTGAAGAGCAACTTATAGAGGAAAACAGATATACTTTTGTGGCAATAAAATACTTTTAATGCCATCTGCATTGAAATAAATTGAATGCAGAACGGCTTGGCGAGGTTTGAGAGAGGAGAGAGGGAGGGAAAGGAGTATAGGAAGGGATAGGGGTCTACAAGATATGATATTATTTTTCAAACACAACTTTCTTTGGTTAGTCTCCTGCTTGAGGCCAAACAAGTTGATGGCAAGAAAAGATTTTGTTGCCTTTTCATTTGCTTTGATAATCAAAAAATGGGAATGTTTTCAGAAAAAAGCCTCATGGCACAAATGTTCGAAGAAGAGATGAGGGAAAAAAAATATTTTCAACCACCAAAAATTCATGCTGCACATGATGAGTTGAGACAACCGCAATGTTATTATGGATAATCGGCAGATAGATGAAAGACAATGACTCGAAAATCATAACCAACACAAACCGGAAATACAAGAGACCCGAACATACTAAAACTGCATGTGAGAGTATTAAAACTGCTACAAAAAAATCACCCCACACATGCTTCACTCGCAAAGGAACTATGACGACCCCAACGTAAATAAATAACGAGACCACGTAGCATGCAGCTGTCCACGTCAACTGATGTCGGGGTTAGAATGGTGTGAATTTCTGTGTAAACGTATGATTGGATGACTGGGGCCCTGATGATATCTGTCTTCAGAGTTCTGGAAAGCTCAGAGAGCTACCGTAAAGAGCAGACCTGTGCTCTTTTACATTGCTATCTCTTCCAGGAACTTTGGAAGGACTTGGGATTGACCTCTGACAGGATGATGGCCAGCTAGTAATAACACGACACCCTAAAATGTTACGTGGGCAATATCTGAGATACATTCAATTGAAAACACTGTGTGGAGGGATTTTAAACAATGAGACCTACTACAGTACATGTGTGCAACATATTTTAGTTTTTACTACATTTCATATCATCTTGAGTCTCTTATTTGTGTAATTTTGAGTCACAATCATGTTACCTCAGGCTGTGCTAAGTCAGTTTTTTTATGGTTAACCTCAAAATGGACTGTCATAAGGCGACTTGGTTCATATATTATGCATACATAATATTGTAGAGCTAAATATTCCACTCTTCTGTCTCTTTAAATGAACAATTTAAATATTCACCCTTAAAATATTGGTCAGGAAAAATCGTAATCTGTAGTTCAGTTTTCTTTAGTTAAAAGACATTACATGAGCTAAAAATAAATGTAAATGACGGGGGCATGTGATCCACAGGGGTTTTTGTTTTTACATATCCAAACAACTTCCACTGACTTTAAGCTAATGGTAGGAAAATATAGCTGAGGTTTACATTGGAGGATTTAAACCATGGAAAAGTTCACCTTGCTCATTCTTTTAGGGCAAGGAACTAACATAATGCTGTAAAACAGTGTAGGACTATTCCTATCACAATATTTTAATTTACAAAAGGTGATCTAATCGATAGTGTGAAAGCCAATGTGTACTGGGTCATTACTATATGAACATTGGTAACACTCTACAGTAAAGGTACATTAACTGACATTAGTTAATTATGTAGTAAATATTAACAAATGAGTTACAGTATTAGTTAAAATGTATTAACATTTACTACACTCATTTAATATGTCATTATTCATGTTTATTTCTGTTGAAGCAAACATCTATACATACATTTATTATTGATTGTATTGTACCTAGCTTTTTTTGGACTCTGCACAATTAACTTACTTGCTAATCTTCCAGCGTCACATCTTCCTCTTGAGAACAGGTTGAGAACAGAAGACAAACTTGAATGTACTCATCTTTGAGTAACTACTATACCTTATAAATGATTGTGTGCACATACGGTACAATTACTAAATAGTGAGGAAATATTCACCAAATGTACTGTATGCATGAACATTATGGTATATTTGAAACCAACAGCAATAAATATTTTACCAACGTTTGTGGGCTATTCCTTAGCATGACTCAATAGTAGTACTAGTACTTTTTGTTTAAAATAAATTAAAGTCTTCAGTGTTTATCTTATCCTTTTACAATGCCTTCATTAAAACAACAGTAGGCAGTAGCTATTCAACAAATAAAAATGAGAAAAAAAAATATTTTCAAGACTGCTGGAAAAGCATTCCAGAGTATCTTGAAGCTGGTTGAGAGACTTTTGACTGATACTGCAAATGTTAATGGTTATTGTAATGCATTTATGCCTCAACGTTTCTGTTGAGGAGAAATATAGAACTCACCAACATGACACTAATGGGTTAATTTATCAGTAACGTAGTGAATGCTTAGCTAGTCGGAGCTGCTCAACTATACACAAACTCGTGCTCAAGTACATCACCGTTTTGTTGGTGAAAAACTTGACGTTAACGTTAACTGAGCCATGCATTCAAGATGAACTATTTCTCAATAAAAAACGTAACTCCATGAATATAAATGATAAGGCATTTGTATTATATGAACTTGCTGTGCTGAACACTATTCATCTTCTGTAATCACGGCTACATTGTGTTTCCTCTATAAATGCTTCTGCGTGGTAAATTTGTCCTGCGTTTGCAACAAACTGTTTTCATTGAATACTTAGAAGTAAACTGATCCCAAACTTTTGAAGTTTTTGGTCGTATGTGACTTTCCTCTAGTATAGCCTCCGCCATCTTTCAAAATGTTTTTTTGCTGCGTCTCGTGCCGACCCAACTAATCCATAATGACATTCATTGCTAACAATTTTTATTATCGACATTATCGATTTTTATCGATTAGTTGTTGCAGCCGTAATTTCCTCACTATTTAGTAATTTTACCGTATGTGCACACAAGCGTTTACAAGGTATAGTTATGAGTACATTTGAGTTTGTCCTCTGCTCTCAACCTGCTCTCAAGAGGAAGATGTGACGCTGGAAGAGGAGCAAGTAAGTTGAATGCACAGTCCAAAAAATGCTAGGTAAAATACAGTCACTAATAAATGTATGTATACTTGTTAACTTCAACAGAACAATCACAATCATATATATATATATATATATATATATATATATATATATATATAT